>BQNB010094809.1:0-5000 GCA_026074375.1 Tanacetum coccineum
AGTACTGTTAGTTAGTTAGTACCGTTAGTAGAAAGTTAGTTAGTACCGTTGAGAAGATATTTAAAAGATATTTATGAGATATTTTAGAAAAAGATTTGTAAGCCTTTTAGGGTTATCCTTAGTCTATAAAAGGATAACTGTTGGCATAGTTAGAAGATATATGAAACAGACGATTACAAATCATATACAATATCATAGTTAGCAATCTGTAACTCTCAAGAACACATTAACAAAGTTGTTATTCAGTTGTTCATTGTTCTTCTTAGTACTTGTGTTAAGATTCCGCATTAATACATAGTATTCATAGTCATTGTTTCTACATAGTCATTTGTATTTATACATCTTGGCTATCATCCTTTATAGGCTGCAAAGATCCATTCAGTTTAAGGAACCATAATTTCACTCAGTATCTTATAATTCTTTGAACTTCAATCCCTTCTGAAAACTTGATAGTACATGAAGGTTTTTGTCAAAACATAAGTTTTCCAATCCACAATTGGAAATTTTGTAGATAAAGACTCAGCCTCTATAGGAGCTTCTTCTCTTGGTACTATATCCAAGAATCCTTTGAGTTCATCTGTCTCAGCATCTTCTTCTAGCTTTTGTCTCTTCCTTGAGCTTTTTCTAGGAATGGACTTCTTTCTTTTTGCTGCTGGATCTTTGATACCTTCTTTCAATGCTTCTTGTACCCCGAGTCTTACCCATGCTACACTAAAATGATTAGGTGCACTGCCTAGGGAGTTGTAAAACTTCTTCTGTAGAAGTCCTACGACGACCGTACATCAGAAGCTGAAAGCATTGTTCGAGCAGCCTCAACTAGAGTACGGTTTTGTCTTTCGACAATATCATTGTGTTTAAGTATACGAGCAATTATCGTTCCTTCTTATTTAAAGTATGTATGAAGAGTCTTGTTTAAGAACTCAGTTCCTCTGTCGGTATGAACAGTAATCACTTGAGTTTGAAGATTTCATTGAATCATCTTCAGAAAGTATTTATGTACTTCTGGTGTCTCATCCTTGGATCTCAGTATATGAGTCCATGTGTATCGTAAGTAGTCATCTACAATCACCATAATTTATTTATTTCCATTGCAGCTTTCAACCCGCATGGGACCACATAGGTCCATATGAAGCAAATGTAACCGTTCTTTAAACTTGGAACTGTTTTTGTCTTGAATGTACTTCTCTTTGCTTTACCCAATTCACAAGATGAACACAATTGATCCTTTACATATTTTAACTTTGGTAAGCCATTCACAATATCATTCTTGAAAAGCAGATTGATGGTGTCGAAGTTAAGATGAGAAAGTCTACGATGCCATAACCATGCTTAGTATGTGTATAGCTTTTCAATGAACAGGATTAGGAGTTAGTTGAAGGATGTTCCTGAGAGATATTGTGTAGAGATCATATCCACGAGTACCCGTAAGCACTTCGTTTCCCTAAAGATCTTTAATAAAACAAGTAGATTTCCTGAATGCAACCTCCAAATCTACATCACACAATTGACCAACCGAGAATAAATTGTGATTGAGGCATTCGACGTAATAAACCCTCTTGATCGTGACATTTCCTTGAACCAAATCCCCGTATCCAAGAATCAGTGCAAATTGATCATTCCTGAAGACTATCTAATAACATACATGATGAGGGAAAGAGAGGTGATTTTAGTAAGAGAGTGGTTGGATGAACACTTTAGAGAGAGAAAGTAAACATGAGAGAAAATGTATTAAGTGTGTGAAACAAAATGAACAACCAACACCCTCTCCAAGGCATGGAGAGGGTATTTATACAACCCATATGGCCGGCCATGGTTAGCTTGTGGGCTTTCCATGGGCCTTTTGGCCCTATTAGATTACTAAACATTACATTGGACTAACTACGGGCTTTGACTAACTATTATTGGAAGTGACCGATACTTTTTGTGTTTCTAACAATCTCCCCCTAAGGGAGGTCACTCCAATTTACAAAGACTTAAACCTAGCATACTATGCTTTAACTTTAGTCTTGAGCTCGTAGTCTTTAACTTCAATCATTAACTTGTGAATTGATGTAGTTATCATTGACTTTAGGCTTGAGCTTGTTCCTTTAGCTTGACTTGAATGTGAAAATGTGATCTTGAACACCTTGAGATCATCAACCAAGCATAATCTCGTTTTGCCATCTTGTAAACTTTGCCATCTTGTGAACTTGTGACTTTTGGACCGACATGCTCATACCTTTCTTGATTTGTCAACTTGAAAAGCTTTAATATTGCATCTTTCTTGAAGTTCTTTAACTTTAACACTTCGTCGCTTCAAGTAGGACGTACGGTATCAGAGTAGCGGAAGTCTTGAAACATGTACTTGAGCTTTCATGATGTCTTTATATTTGTCGGTCGGGTATGAGCATGTGGTAATGAATCTTTGAGACAGTTGGAATCAGGTACCTTTACCTCCATCTTTAAGTATCATGAATTAAAACAGTTAGCAATAAAGCAGGGGAACGAATATGGCTTTGTCATTCGCCCGTGTTTTGGTTGGAGTAACCTTTGAATCCGTGAGGATCGACCTATGATCAGGTAGATTCAATTTAAGAATAATCTCCTTGATAGGATTTCCAGCTAAAGTATCGAATCTTTCTAACACATATGTATTAGATTCATCAAACTCAACATGTTCTCATTACCGGAATGTCTCAAAGCAGACAGCATGATAAGAGTGAACCAGCAAGTTACTATTTCACCGATTGAAGTAAAGATTGATTTTAAAAATCAATCGACGTGTCACTTGCTAAAGTGGTTTTGTGACACATCAAGAGTGCTAATCATTTCAAAAGTTCATCATCAATCATCAATTCATATACTGGAACAAGTTTGATTCATTAAGAATCGCACCATCATTTCTTTCAAGTTGTCACAAGTTTGATTCATATAGAATCGCACAAGTCACCTACCATGAGCTTTTTTGATGTTGGTCTCAAGGCATGATGTTATATCGTCATTGTGAATACTTGAGTATCACTATGTTGTTCTGGCAAAATCACATGGATAATGTGTAGGACTCTTTATATATTTCTCGTTATTCACATTGTGTGAGATAACAAGCATGATTTTGACAAGTTTCCTAATGAGATTTATGGATGATCTCTTTTGGCTCTAGACTCAATAGTGAACTTTAGTTTTAGTGATCGGGGGCTAGAGCAGACTGCCACCTTTTTAATTCCAACTAACTTAGAGTAAGAAAGTTGATAGAAATGCGTGTAATCTCTATGAGAAATGAAACAAAAATCT
This sequence comes from Tanacetum coccineum, assembly GCA_026074375.1. Taxonomy (NCBI): domain Eukaryota; kingdom Viridiplantae; phylum Streptophyta; class Magnoliopsida; order Asterales; family Asteraceae; genus Tanacetum; species Tanacetum coccineum. The sequence continues at coordinate 3,271 of BQNB010094809.1, forward strand.
TTTGAGAGATTCTGAGTGGCTAGGGAGGGTTGTGCATTACATCACTGGGTCCAATATGTCAGTCTTCAATGTCAACAATCATCTTTGTGATTCTTGATAGCAGATGTATTGACCCGGTTTCTGCCTAAGTGTAAGGATGGCTACTTTCTTTTCACCCATTATCTTAACTTTTCTTTTTAATTCTTCAACCCCTTCAGCGCTTACTGAGACTTCATAACTAGTACCTTGTTGGGTTTGTTCCAGTACTAGCTCCATCTCAGTCAGCACTTTTCCTTTATTCTCACTTTTACTCCTTTTTTCATACCTAAGGACTACTACACTATCTAGTGGAATATCCTTGGGTAGATCCCTCCGGTTCTGGTTAGATTATGAGAATCAATACCTAAACTTAACCACCTTATAACTCTAATGCAGTAATATAAATGGTCGGTCTTTGGTACTTCCACATTTCAGCCAATCACATAACCATTTGCTCCCCCTTTATATGTGCATCGGTTAATCGAAAGAGTTTAGCACATATATGGGTTAGCGTATACTTGAGATCTTGAAAATCACATCTTTAGCCATATATTTTAATCACATTTTCTCTCCTTTTCAAAAATATTAAATCTCTTGATATTTTGGATATCAAATAATTCAAATATAACTGCTTTTGGGAAAAAAATGTCTAATTATTAACAAGCCGTATTAGGAACATTTTTAATGCTCCCCCTCAAATAATGAGGGTATTATATGGTGTTTAAGTATGTTAATTTGAATTTACTAAGAAATTCTTGAAATTCATACTCAAACACTATATATGCCTAATATTTAAGTCTACACTACACATTTGTTTGACCTGAATGATGAGAACCTCATATGATAGAATCATATGGTTCTATGTAGCAGCAGTAGGTCTTCCTCGTAGTCTCTCTTAAGAGGTTGTCTTAGCTTCCCCCTAAATCATCAATCCTTTCTTGAGTAGATTCAAAACTTTCTTGCAAGCCGACTCAAGCAGTCTTGATGTAAAAAGCCCAAATATACAAAGTACATAATTAATTCGAAATCGTAACACCAAAGTCACTTAAGTCCTGGATGTTCGAATTTCTCCTTACATTATAGTGATGATATAACTTGAAACACCAAAGTCAACTAAGTCTCGGATGTCACAATTATTCCCTCTAAGTAGTCGAAATGAAAACACCTAAGTCAACTAAGTCCTAAATGTACTCATTTCTTTCTGTATAATACTTGACTAACTTAAGGAATCATCATACTTATCAAACCTATGTGTACCTATTTTGTCAACTAATTCTACTCTCTTTTAAAAAATAAGCTTAGTGATTAACTGTTAAAGGAAGCATTAATTCAATCAGTAACCAATCTCCCCTCACTTGAATAAATCTTTTGACAACACTTCCCCCTAGTATCTTAAATGATACATACTTGAAATCACAAGATATCTCTTCCCCTATGTAGTAGAAATAGTGCACCCAAAAGTAACAAGTTAAACACTGATTTTCTCTGCGGTTATGACATTTGTCTTTTGGAATGACCTAAAAATGAGAATAGGGTATGAATTCTATCATGTGTACTCATTATCTTTCTTGTATATCTATTCCTTCCCCCTTGTGGTTTTGCTGGTTTCGATACCTCAGACGATCAGCAAAACACTAGTACGCAAATATACTAGGATCGTGTTCAAAGCTTGATAAGTTAATTCTATCCCGTGAGAATCAATGTGTCTTAAA
>BQNB010094809.1:10000-13746 GCA_026074375.1 Tanacetum coccineum
TCATTAAAGATTTGGATTTGGTTTCTAATTCTAATAACGCAAATGGAAAGTAAATTAAAGGCACGCTAATCTAAAAAGGCACAATTAAAACAATAAACACTAAAATAATAACGGGAATTTAAAACCGAGAATAAAAACTAAACTATCAAATTTAACTCTAAAACTATTTTTTTTATTTTTTATAAATCCTAAATGACTAAAAATAATTTTAGAAAAAAGAATTATATTTTTTTGACTTTTAATTTATTTATTATGAATTAAAAACGGATTTAATCTAAATTAATTATTAAAAATAGCAAACTAATTATTAAAATTCTAGAAAAATTAGGACAACTACTTTAAACTATGTAGAATCTAAGAAAATTAAAAAATAGAAAATTTGCAGAAAGAATAAGCAAATAAGCTAGAAGTAGCAAAAACTGAAAATTGACTATTAAAGAAATGTGGCCCAAGGATCTTATGAAAAAGACCCAAGGGCGCAGTGTAAGTATGTGTGTTATGAAGGGAAGGTCGCAGGTTCGAGTCCTGGACCTTACCTTTTTATTAAAACTTTTTATTTTTGATTTTCTTTTTAAAAAAAATATTCTATTAAACTAAAGTGAACACCTTTAATAAAACAACTTTTATTGAAACTGAAAAATAAGCCAGGAAAAAGCATTGTGAATCTGACAGAATGCTTAAAAGGTCACTTGGTTAGATAGCTAAAACTTATGTTGTTTTTGGAAATAATAAGCAAAAGAGAAGACAACTAAGCTAAAACAGAACCTAGACTCAAACCTAATAAGCACTAAGGACAAAAATGATCAGACAAAATAAGCTAAAAAGCACTTAAAAAGCTAATAGACAGAATTACACTAAAACAGACTAAAAGGCCTAACCACTACTTTAAGCTAACCTAGGAACTAATAATCATTTAGAAATAAGCTATAAACTAAGAATAGATTAAGACCTATGATCTAATAACCCAAATAAGCAAGAATTAAACACTTTAGTTCAAAAAATAAGCTAGAAAGGAACCAGTTAAAGTGGCAGACTACACCTATGTTTTTTGGCTTTTTTTTCTTTTTTAAATAATGACTAGTTTTTAACTTAATTTTAAGACTCATTAAGCAAAATTAAAAAGCAGAAAACTTAAAACAGATTAAGCTCATTTGATCATAATTGACCTAGGCCTTGATCATAATTGATCAAAACCTTCCTACTTGACTGTTTAATCTAAGTTGCACAAAAGGTTTTGCCAAAACCATTTGATTTAAAACACATTAACAACTGATGCAATAAACATCAAATTTGAAACACAAAAATTACAACTTGGGTAAGCTTTTAAGAATTTTGACAAATAAGCTTTTTGAGCAAACTTTAAAACTGCATTCATGAACATTTGATAAAACAGTCTTAAAATCTTAACAAAAACAATTCTAGGCTTATTAAAACTAACTAAAAGTCCTAATTAGAGCTTTTAGAAATTGGCTGGATAGCTAAGAACAATGCAAGCAGTATTAACTTATATTAATACTACTTGTCCCAAACACCCCTTTAAAACCTCAAAAACACTTTTAAGCTAAAAATAGATCTAGAAAAGCTTTGAAAACTGAAAATAGAACATCTAAGAAGATTAAAGACAAATAAGCAAGATATTACTAAGAATAAGCTCTGAATAATAAGCTAGAATACTAATCAGTATTAACTATAATAGAACAGTAATAATCTCTAAATGACCATATCTTCATTAAAATCTACTTCTAAGCTAATAACTAAACATAATAAACTATTATTAGGCAAACTAAGCATGAATTTGTAATAAGTAAGCATCAATAAGCAATAACAAACTATAATAAACAATATTAAGCACTAATAAGCAGAAAGAAGCAATTATAATAAGCTGAACAGATATTAAGCTAGAAAAGAGAAAAAGAAAAAGTACATTGATCCTAGCTCAAACAAGGATCATAAATGCTTAAAAGAGCTTATCTACAAGCTACAGCTTGTTAAAAACAAGCTGGTATTGTCCATAAGCCCATCCAGGTTTGGCTTATCATCCAAAATAAGCTGAGATAATTTGTGAGGTAATTTTGAGTGAAATGGCTTATTCAGCTAAGCTTTTAGCAAAGCATGAGTGAATAAGCCGTAGCTTCTAGTTAAAAGCGCTTATTAGAGCTTATTAAATTGAATCCAAACACATGTTTAACAAGATTTATTAAGGTGAAAACAGAATTTAAAGGCACACTGTAAATGAAACTGATACTTTTATTAATTTTTAAACGTTTACAAGATTTTAAAAGAATAAATACATTAAAAGAAACAATAAGCTAAAAGTTTACAAAATTAAGCTACTAAGACTCAAAGTAAAGCTAGATTTTCATCTGTGTGTTGAGGAGCTCTATTTATAGCATGTAGAAGAAGAAGGATCTAGAGCTTCAAGAGCGTCCACATCTTCTAATCTCAACCATTGATTTCAAACCGCCTCAATATCAAATCATCCTTAGCCCTTGGATTAAGTGCCACGTCCCATCCACCAATAGAAATGCTAGGGATTGCCAACGTGGCTAAATTAGGTGTCAGAGGTGTTAGGAGGATCTTCTAGAAACATTAGAGCGTGTGGGAAAATAGGGATTTACCCGGTGTAAATGTGTGCAGGGTGAAATGGGAGGGAAAGGAGAGAACGATGTACATTAATTTTGACTAGGAGTTATAAGGTTTGACTTTAGGCGGGGTTGGGATTTTTATTAGTTTTGGGCTTTGACTAATGGATTTGGACTTGGTAAAAGGGCTAAAGGATTTTAGGCTTAAATCTTTATCATTTAATTGAAAATGGGCTGGCCCGGCCCATTGAGTAGGCACGGGTTGGTCCATAGAAGATGGATACGCCTTTGGCTTCGGTTTTTTGCACTCTTTCCATTCCCGTGCTCGGTTTTGTCCGATTTGCCTTTGTTTTTTGTCCTTTTTAATGAATATCCGTACCTGCAAGACACAATTCACGAAATACAAATATACAATGCATTTTTTATGTATTTTTGGTCATTATTGGTCTTTTTAGCTCGTTTAATTAGGTAAAAGGTATGTGTATTTAAGCACATACCAAAATCCCCCACACTAAGCTATTGTTGTGTCTTCACGCAATGTCATGAATACACACTTAGAAAACCAAAAATTTCAACCCCCTTAGACTAATGACATCGAAAAGTAGCTAAGTGTTCATCTAAGGGGATTAAGAAATCACTAGTTTTAAAAAGTCCCCCGTTTTACCATTTTTATAAATATACAAACACTTATTCTTATTATCATTTCATTTTTTTATATAAAACTTTAAGGATCACGAAACAAGAAACACTAAAAGGATAAATTCATCGTCCTTGATTTTTTTACCCGCCCCAAACCAAGCTTAAAAACGAAATCATTGTTAAATACAAGTTAAGATGCTAACACTACTCATAAAAGCTAATTTGTGTATGCATAGCTACTTTCTGCTCCCTTATTCCTAAATCCTCTAAAGATTTTATTATTATTATTTGTGATAATTAAATTAATGTCTTATTCACATAAAGTAAACCCAGTTTAGACCATAATTAGTTTGAAATTATTTCCTAAAGAGACGATATGGTGAGAATAAGTTCCACATTAAGGTTTTAATTTTGCATGATTTAGGGGTTATCCTTTTTAATTCATCCGAAATAACTCAACTACGAGTCCAGAGACGAAGGCTTTATTTAGATAACCCCGGAGTCGAAATTTTACTTTATTATTAT
>BQNB010094810.1:0-26026 GCA_026074375.1 Tanacetum coccineum
TATCGTGTTACTTAAACGGTTTCAAAAATACTCCTTATTATATTTAAGGGAAAATTCTACATATATCCAAAACAAACATCATAATTTCATATTTATTCAATTGACAAGTTTTTATAAAAGTACATTGTTTTTAAAGCATGTGTTGAAAAAAAATATAGTTATCGTATTTGTTTTAGGTAAATATGGAATTGCCCCTATTTAATATCTTATTATATTCACATTAAGATAACAAACAGATCGACACGATTAACCCGTTAAATAAACATGTGCAAGTTCATGTTGAACTTCTCGTCAAGAGTAACTAAAAAGGTCAGGTTTGGATTGAGATATTTGAACCTGTCAACTCGAACCCGCTAACCTGGATACGACCCGGATAGACGTAGATAACACGTGTATACACTTTGAAAATCACTCCGAAAATCATCTATATAGTGTAGAAAAGAGTTTCTTTTGTGAAATTTTGATAGTTTAATACAAATGCCTGCATTGGGTCACTTGCGCAGTTTACATGATCATTATATTTATCTGAGTAGTATATCTAATGGTGAGACTGAGTTTAGAGTTGTATCATGTGAGCATGAACTTGGTTTTCAGCTGAAGAATCCCATATCTTCCCCGTTAAAGTATTATTGTAAGTTATATTGAAGACATTATATGTAGACTTGTAAGATGCGTCATGAACGAAGTAAACTCTATTTTCACAACCTGCCTACGATACGAAAAGTTACTTTAAAAGTTTTTGGGTTTGGTTTCGTTACATTTATATGTAATTTGTTAGGTTTACTTGCAATATGTTATCATAGATTTTGTTTGTTGAAGTAAATCTTCACACCCCTCGAACTTCTGGAGTTGGAGTCCTTCGGGTTCGTGTAGGGTATAAGACAGTCGCGTTAGCCTCGTTTTGGGAGGTGTCCCAAGACCAAGCTCCGGTGTAAGAATGAGTAACAGAATATCGATAGGTTTGTATAAGTAAATATAGTGGAGAATGTAGTTAATGCTCTTTGTATGTGAGTAAATAAGAGGCATTTATACCCGTTTGAGGAACAGTTTTGAGGTAATGTTCTTGTACTGTGCTTGCACTGTAGCGCATGGAGCCTTGAGCTATACCTAGGGCTTTTGTCAGGTGTCAGGTGTACTTTAGGGACACAATCATGTGAATTCGAGGATTGAGTAGTATGTGTACTTCCTTCTGGTAACTCCCTCCGGGTAAGTCTTCCGGATACCTTCGTCGTCATGTCCCCCCAGTATCATGTGATTAATTATTGGGTGGTCGCATGATACTTAATTTGTTACAACTGTTCCCCGTATGTGTACTTTATAGGGTTTTTTTTGGCGGGGGAAGGGAAGGGGGAGGTTGCCGGTAGGTACGCATGTTAGGCCCTTCTTCGATACTGTTGGGCTAGGTTTAAGAAAGGAGTATGGTTTTTACCTTGGCGCCTATGATTGTGCCACGTGTAGCCACGTATCACTTTTTTATTGTCGAGATCTTGCCACGTCAGTTGCTGTCACATCGTGGCGCTTCAGTTGCCCACTTACTCCCCTATAAATATCTCACCCGTCTCTTTTTACAGTTTTACTTTCTTTACTGAAATTCTCTGTAGGCCCTTCCTCTGGATTCTTTTTTCTTCAGGTGCGTTTCGTCCTTCTAGCGTTTATTCTTTTGAGCTTCCCCTTCCCTTGCCCCGCATGTCTTCCAGATCTCAATTTGTCAGTGATCCCATCGTTCCCAAATTCGACATGCACATATATACTTCCGTCCTAACTGCCGATGAAATTAACAGTCTCGTCAAAGAATACGCCATTCCTCTAGACCTTCATCCTTGCGTCCCTCCTTCTACTCTGACTATGAACAACTTCCAGGGGATAAAATAGGTATATATGAACAGCGTCTAGAATTATCGGGTGTTAGGGTTCCTTTTTCTACCATTCTCCTCAACGTTATTAAGCACTTTCGCGTACATATCTCTCAGTTAGTTCCGCTAGGCTTGAACCGGTTAACCATGTTCGAGATATATTGTCATAGTCTAAACATACATCCCACCGTCAACTTGTTCCATGCTTTCTACAAGCTCAACAAGCAGGGTCATTGGTTCTCCTTCGAACGTCGTACGAGAAAAGGAGGCCACGACAAAATTTTCAACGAATTTTGTACAAGCTTGAAGCTTCGGAAGAACCGTTTCTTCCTTATTGATCGTCGGGCTATTCCGGATGCTATACCGTGAAGGCATAATAATTCTAGCATGGCGGGTCCTTCGCCCATGGGTGTCTGGGCTGAGGACATTTGTCGATTGTGTAAGAACATAATCGACCTTCTTCTGGTTCACCCGGCCATGTTATATGAGATTGGTCTTACGACCATATGGAAGCATGTGGGGCACCATCTGGTTTTTAAAGATGGTGATGGGAATGGTAACGTTATTGCCCTTCGGTTATTCGTATATATATTTCTCGACTGTTGTTTTACCTTCTTACTTGTTTTGTTCTTTTGTAGTTGCTACCAGCATGTCTCAATTTATAAAGTTTCCCATGTCCGGAGGGGTCCGTATTGGCAAGGGGACTGCTCTCGCGGCCAATGAGGCTATTGCCCAGCATACTACCGCACGTCTGCCTCCCGGGTCTTAGATCCCAAAAAAGTCTGATTATTAAAAGGTAGTCGAGCATGAGGACGAGAGGGTTCTTGCGGCGCAACAGAAGGCCCGGGCAACTAAGGACAAAGCTGATGGCAAGCGATCAGCCGCCGAAGGTACCTCTCGACGAACCAAAAGGAAGAAAACTACTCCCATGTCCTTTGCTCTATCAGAATCCGAACCAGATAATTCTACCCGCAGCGGTTCCGGTACCCACCATTCTCCTTCGTCTCTTACTACTATCATTCTTAATGATATTAAGGCCACAGCTAGCGGGAGCAATCTTGCTTTAGAATCTGCCAACTGCTAGGAGGGCGACACGAGGAACAGTCTTGATAATGCAGGGAATGATACTGAGATTAACTCTCCTAACAAGGCATCATCTCCCCACTCCGAACACTCCCTTCAATCTCAGCACTCTGCTCATTCTGATGAGGATACTCATGCTCACTCCAACGGAGATGGATTGTATCATGACGAGAGAGGCGAGCACGCTCGTAGGCATGCTTTCGGATCGACATGTAAATGTCTCCTTGTCTTCCTTTCCTCCTTTTTTACTTTTTTTATTTATTTACCTTTGTTTTGTTTCAGGTCGCGTGCTGAACTCTTCCCCCGGCGGTTCAGCCCGTCGGGTCTTTCCCCAGCGAAACCATGGTGGTGACAAAATTGGTCTATTTCCTTTGTTGCTAAATAATTATCGCGTATCATACGTTCTTTACACTTGGTGTTAGAAGAGGTGTGTCTGACCTCTCGTCTTCCTTCATTGCAGGTAGCTCACTATGAGCCAACGTGTCTCCACCTGCTCCCTCCGTCCCGGCCTGAAGCCTGACTACCCACTTTATACTAAATGATGTTGAGTCCTGCCGGGACATGATGATTAACCTAGCTACCCCCGCTATTCGAGATCAACAAAGCCATTTGAGCGATTACCAGGCCCTGCAGCGCGCGTGGTTCGAGCTTGGCTGAGGGGCCTTAGCCCAAATTGATCTTTTGCAACGATATGAAGCGCTGAACAATGATTATGGGGAGCTGTATCAGTTTCATCGTTCCTTCCAAGATGTTTTTGACAAGTTAACTGACACCTAGAACCAACTAGTGGATGTCATTCGCAGCCAGAGTGCACAGTCTGATGATCACAAAATTTTGCAACAAGAGCATCTGGGATGCGTTGGTAAGGAAGCAGCTCTTACTAAAAACCTTGTTGTGGTGGAGAAGGAAAAAAGATGAGCTTCTGGACAAGAACTGGGCACAAGAGGAACATATCAAGCGACTGGAAGAAACCCTGGCTTCCAAAACGTCATCCTTATCTGAAGCAGAGAGCACCGCTAGTGCACTGAAGGGTGACTTGGAGCGCTTGACTGTAGATTTAAGCCATGCAGAGATCGTTAGACATAACTACGTCCGGCAACTACTTCCTAACGTCGTCCAACGACTTCTTTCCAGCGAGGAGTACAAAAAGACCTTATCTGATGTTTTTAACCAAGCTATTGCCGCTGGATGGTCGGAGGGCGTGAAAGTTGAGCATTTCGATGAGGATGTCGAAGCCATTCTGGCAACTGCTGCTGACTATGATCCAGAGTGTAAATCTACCTTTATATCAGCATTCGATGCCCTTTTTGTCAAGAAGTACTCGTATGTGGAGAAGCTTATTGAATCCTTTCGTCTCCCGGGAGACATTCAGAACATGTGGCCGGAAGGCAAAGGTCCCATAGTGGGTAGTAGTGCTGCAAATGCTTAGTAGTCTGTAAGGGAGTTTTGTTCTCGGATTTTGTGGTTATGTAATGAATATGTTTTAACTTATTTTGTAAAATATGTGGCTTGTACGGAGGCGCAACATACTTGTGCTCTTTTTGTAACTCGTGCATTGTCCGGAAGTAATGGATGTAAACTGTTTGTTTACCTTTGTTGTACCATTTTACTTTTGCTTGCTCGTTATTATTCCGGAGCATCCGGTCCCTTAGGCTTTTGTCATTTACACTCTTATAATTTGTTTCGTTTTTTGTTCTTCGTCACTTGGCCATTGGCGCTTGGACTCATCCGGAGCGTCTTGCGTTCCGGGAAATACTCGTCACTTGGTCATTGGCGCTTGGACTCATCCGGAGCGTCTTGCGTTCTGGGGAATATTCATCACTTGGCCATTGGCGCTTGGACTCATTCGGAGCGTCTTGCGTTCCGGGGAATATTCTTTGGCGCTTGGACTCATCCGGAGCGTCTTACATTCCAGAAAATATTCGTCGTTTGGCCATTGGTAATTGGACTCATCCGAAACGTCTTGCGTTCCGGGAAATATTCGTCACTTGGTCATTGGCACTTGGACTCATCCGAAGTGGGAAACACTATCGGGATAAAATAAAGGCTAGACATTGGTTACGTGAATCGGTTAAGGGTAGCTAGTCCCTACCGAAACCACGAATTAATTATGCCTACTTTTTACGTTTCTGGGAAAACTGTTCCTCTCGTCTTAGAGGATTTCAGTAAATTTCAACACCATTACATCAGACATTTGTTTAATTAATCGGAATTCACAAACACATGATTTCTATAAGTAGCACTTCCTAAGGTATGATTGTGTGCCATGTCCGTAGGCACCTCCTTTCTCACCATTGTTCTCCTTTCCTCCCATTGTTTGCAGGTTATAGGAACCATTCTGATATGCTTTCGTCACCCTATACGGTCCTTCCCACTTTGGTCCCAGTTTGCCTTGATCCTCTACTCTGCTAGCTTAATTCCTTCAGAACACATACTCGTCCGGCTTAAAAGACATCAATCTTACCTTTTGATTATAATATTGCTCCATCTTCGTCTTATACCTTGCCTCCCTTATTACTGCCGCCTCCCTCCTCTCTTGGAGGAGATCCATGTTGAGGCGCAACTCGTCTTCGTTTTCGTCTTCCCTCATCATCATAGTACGGTGAGTAGGCATTCCTATTTCTATCAGTATTACGGCTTTACTTTCTTACGTAAGGCTTGAAGGCCTTTCGTCGTTGCTTTGCTTTAGGGAGGTACTATGGGCCCAAATCTTCCTAGCCTTACCTTGATCCCTTCCATTAAACTCTTATTAGCCCTCTCCACCAAACCGTCTGCCTGTGGGTGAGCCACCGCCGTGTTCATTTACTTGATTTTTAGATTCTCACACCAGCTTTTGAATGGTTCATTGACAAATTGAGTTTCGTTATCCGTTACTATGACTCGAGGAAGTCCAAATCGGCACACAATATTGTCCCACACGAATTTCTTCATATCCTTCCTGGTAATCCTGGCCAAAGGCTTGGCTTGTATCCATTTCATGAAGTAATCGATGGCTACCATGACGAACTTTAACTTTCCGAATGCTTGAGGTAGAGGACCAAGGATGTCCATTCCCCATTGGTAGAATGGCCACGGGGCCATGATTGAGGTCTCAAGATTTTTGGGCGCGTCGATACCGGGGCATGTACTTGGCATGAGTCGCACTTTTGAGTCACGTTTCTAGCATCCTTGTGCATAGTTGGCTAGTAGTACCCTTGCCTGATGGCATTTGCTACCATGGACCTCGCTTCGATGAGCATTTCACAGGATCCCATGTGTATTTCTCTAATGACATAGTTGGCCTGCAAAGGGCCCACACATCTTAACATAGGCACCAAATATCATTTTTTAAAATGGACATACCCTTCGAGAACATACTGACTGATTTTCATCCTTAGGGCCCTCCTTTCGTCCTTATCCTTTGGCCATATTCCCTCGGCCATGCATCGTATGATGGGAGTCATCCAGTTGTCTTCTTCCTCCTCTACGACCACGCTTACCTCTTTTTGGTTCGTCGATCGTTCTGCCAAGACCTCCACCAGGACTTCTTTCGTGAGATGGTTAAACGCATGAGTAGCCAATTTACTCAAAATGTCCGACTTTTGATTTAGGTTTCTGGGTATATTTTGGATGGCAAAGCTTTTAAATTCGGTTATGCATTCTCTTGGCGTAGCAAGGTATTTGATCATGCTAGTACTGTTCGCCACATAACTTCCGTCGATCTGACTTGCGACTAGTTTCGAGTCGACCTTCACCACAATGTCTTGCACCTTCATCTTCTTTGCCAAACGAAGTCCTGCGAGCAGAGCCTCGTATTCTGCCTCGTTATTTATGCTCGTAAAGTTTAACCGAAGGGCATATGTGAACTCTACGCCATTAGGGCTGATGAGGACTAAACAGGCTCCAGAACCCTTACTGTTTGATGCCCTGTCCGTGAAGAGAGTCCACCTCTCCACGTCATCCTTGCTTTGCATTTGGGCAGGTATACGGAAGAATTCTTCGGGAGGGGTTCCTGCCGGAGCCTCTGACAAGAAGTTGGCCAGTACCTGACCTTTTATTTTTTGGCTCGTAAGCTATGTTGTATGCTCCCAATTCTACCGAGTATTTGGCCAGTTTCCCCAATGCTTGAGTTTTACTTAGTATCTGCTTGAGTGGCTGGTTCGTTATGACTTTGATGGGGTGAGCTTTAAAATACCTCTGTAACCTCCTCGACATGTGTAACAACGATAGGGCCAACTTCTCTAAAGGTGTGTAGTTCTTTTCAGCGTCGTTTAACATCCTACTAACATAATGCACTAGGCACTGTTTCCCCTTCCTTTCTGTTAGCAATACTGCACTCACGGCCCCTGTTGTCGCCGCCAAATACACGTACAACGTTTCTTCCTTCACATGAGTGGTCAACGATGGCAGCTCTACTATAACCCTCTTCATTTCTTGGAACGCCTTTTCCGCGTTTTCGGTCCATCTATATTCGTCCTTATTTTCCTTCGTCGTGTCTTTTAAGGTTTCGAAGAATGGGAACGATCTTTCGACGGACCGAGACAAGAACCTTTTCAACGCTGCTAACTTTTCACTTAGGCTCTGCATATCCTTCAAGGTCCGAGGGGATTGCATATCCGCAATTGCCTTGGTCTTTTTTGGGCTAGCCCGGATCCCTTCGGAGGAGGTGACCATGTATCCCAATAATTTTCCTTCCTCTACCCCGAATGAACATTTTTTCGGATTCAACTTCATGTTGATCCTTCGCAGGTTATCAAATATATCGGCGATATCCGCTATCAGAACCTTCTCATCATTGCTTTTGATGACCATGTCATCTACGTATGCCTCTAAGTTCCTTCCGATTTGGGATTGAAAAGCCGTGTCTACTAATCTTTGATAGGTAGTTCCCGCATTCTTGAGGCCGAAGGGCATCTTCGTGTAGCAGTATGTACCTTGGTCCGTATAAAACGCAGTTTTCTCATCGTCGTCCTGAGCCATATGTACTTTATGGTACACCTTATATGCATCTAGGAAGCATTTGTATCGGAAGCCTACCACTGACTCTATCTTTCCGTCAATATCCGAAAGAGGGTAGTAATCCTTCGGACATGCCGAGTTAAGGTTTTTGAAGTCTATGCACATCCTCCAACTTACGTCGCTTTTTTTCACTAGCACTGGGTTTGATATCCATGCAGGGTATTTCACTGGGCGAACTATTCCTGCCCTCACCCTTTCCTCAACTTCCTTGATCACCACCTGGGTCCTATCGGAAGCTAGGGCCCTTCTTTTTTGCGCGACGGGTTCAATTGAGGGGTTGACATTGAGAGTGTGTTCTATAATTATTCTTGGTATACCTGTCATGTCGGCTGGCTCCCACGCGAAAACATCCATACTTTTCTTTAGCAGCGCTTTGAGCTGGTTTTTACAGCCCTCAGACAGGTTTCCTCCTATTGTTACCAGCTGGTCCGGATAGGTCGGATTGACTGATATTTGTTCCGTCAAATCCACTATCTCTTGTGGTTTCTCCCCTCTGTTGGAAGTGCTTTCCTCTGACTTGTCTCTGCTTCAATCATTTGCATTGCTTTTCTTTCCTTCTCCCTAGCCTTCGACATTTGGATATGATCATGTTCCGATTGTGTCTCAGAGTTTCTGCAATCCATCTTGGAGTGGGAAACTTTACCATGGAGTATATTGTCAAAGAAACTGCTCAGAGGGTTCTTAAACCTGTCCTTCCGAGGATAACATTGTAAGGCGAAGGAGCCCGGACCACGATAAAGTTAATCATTACCCTTCTAAACAAACCCCCGTCCCCGAAAACCACCTCTAACTCGATTTTTCCCAACGGTTTCACCACACCTCCTGCCAACCTTACCAAATCCATCTGGGTGCTCTTTTGGAGCGACCTCATAGCAAGGCTCAGGTTCTCGAAGCGATGCTCGAACATCACCTCCACGGACGCTCCCCGATCTACGTACACTCTGCGCACCAAATACCCTTCCATGATGGCCTCTATGATGAGTGGCTCATCTGAGGCATCTTCCATAGACAAAGGGGATAACACAATGGGTGCCTTCATCCAACTCTCCCCCCTTTGTTTCGACTTTCTCTTTCTATCATCCGGCCACAATCTTATCATGTTTATAACTTTGTCCTTTCCCGCGTCCCTTCCTTTGGTATTACCTCGGCCCCTTTGTCTAACGTCTTTGATCAGGTGGTTAAGCTTTCCTGATTCTAGGGCCATTTCAAGCTGTCTTCTGAGCTGAAAATAGTCATTGGTGTAATGCCATTTCTCTCTATGATAATCACAATACCTATCTTGATTTTCTTTCTTGGGTGGGAGTTGCATTGGCCTTGGTGGTTGTAAGTTTAGCTGTAATTCCGAAGCTAATATTTCTTTGGGTTGTTTAGTGAGCGAGTTAAGGTTGACCCTAGGGTTATGGTATCCCTGATGGTCAGCCCTAGGAGCTTGATATGAGGCCTGCAGACGGTATGCGACTAAACCATCCCTGTTGTTGAACGTGTTCATTCCCTCATTTCTCCGCCTATCAACTCCATACCCTCCCATGTTAAACCGGTCTTCCCTTTTACTAATTGGTCTTATCGATCTTTTGGACGCCTCAGATGCTTCTCCTTTGGGTAACTCTGTAATAGAGAACGCTTCTTCCGACCTTACGAAATCGTTCAGTTAAGTCCCACTTTCTTCGGTAACTTTGTCGGAGTACCGTTTAGCCAATTCTGGGCACTTGTGAGCATCCATGAACGATGATATCTTAATGACCTCCGGGACACCCACAATAAACCCTATTTCCACGATCCATCTTTCCTTGAAAGCGACAATGGTTTCGTTCCCCTTTCTGACTATCTTGGTTATCTCTGTTGGGTCCTTGAAGCATGCCTTTCTTGTCAAAAATCTAGTTGTAAACTGCTGCTTGAGTTCTACCCACCCGTCTATGCTACCTCCTGAGAGATTCTCGAACCATCCTCTCGCGCTCTCATCCAGGGTTTGTTGGAGCATACGGCACCATACCGGCATGAGCCATTTACACGAGTTTGTTGCCGACAAGAACCGGCTAAGATGGTCTTCTGGATCGGTTGTTCTGTCGTATAACTTGATGTTAGACGGCATCTTGAACTCGGGGCCGGCGAACTCTATTATCCTTCGGGTCAATGGGGTCTTTACCGCCTTTTTGAAGGGTCTCTTTAGATCGGCGTCAACGACCTCTTTCCCCGTTACCACCGTCCGGACCTTTGTCCGCCCGTCTCCAACGTCGAAACTTAGGTATATCGACGATACATTGCACTGACTATTATGCTCCTTCACCAGGGACCTAAGTGCCGATAGATGTCCTTCGATCTGCTCCCTAACGGAAGGAGTGGCCCTGGCAAGTTGGGTTCCGATAATATCCTCATGAACTCCACTCGTGGTGGATCCGACAATGCTTCCGGAGATGCCAGCGGGCGTAGCCCCGATATCGTCCCTGAGAGCTCCCTTGAGTGATCCACCAACCCGCCATTTTAATGCTCCGGTAGATTGAATAAAGGGTCCCACGGATGGCGCCAATTTATTAAAGTAAATCTTCACACCCTGGATAAGTCCCTCGAACTTCTGGAGTTGGATTCCTTCGGGTTCCTGTAGAGTATGAGACAGACGCGTTAGCCTCGTCTTGGGGGGTGTCCCAAGACCAAGCTCCGGCGTAAAAATGAGTAACATAATACTGATAGGTTTGTATAAGTAAATGTAGTGGAGAATGCAGTTAATGCTCCTTGTATGTGAGTAAATAAGAGGTATTTATACCCGTTTGAGCAACAGTGTCGAGGTACTGTTCTTGTACTGTGCTTGCACTGTAGAGCATGGAGCCTTGAGCTATACCTAGGGCTCTTGTCAAGTGTCAGGTGTACTTTAGGGACACAATCCCGTGAATTCGAGGATTGAGTAGTATGTGTACTTCCTTTCGGTAACTCCCTCCGGGTACGCCTTCCCCCTACGTCTTCCGGATACCTCCGTCGTCATTGTCTTTAGAATTTTATAAAGTAAACATCTTAACTCTTAAGTATACACTCTTCCTTCCAAAACTATTACTCTTTCTAATTTGGGGTATCTTAAAATAATTGCTTATTTCTTGTTTTGACCAATCAAAGGAATGTTTAGTTCTGGGCCCCTTCTCGATACATTGGGCTAATAGGTTTAAGAAAGGAGTATAGGTTTTTACCTTGGCCGCCTATGATTTTGCCACCACTGTCACTTTTATATAGCAGATCTTGGCAGTCATTGCTGTCATATCGTGGCGCTATCATTGCCTACTTACTTTACACCCCTATATAATTATCTCACTCACGACTCACTCCGCTCTCTTTTTTTTTAACATTTTACTTTCTTTACTGAAATTATCTGTAAGCCCTTCATCTGGATTCTTCTTCCTTTATGTGTGTTTCGTCCTTCTAGCGTTTATTCTTTTGAGTTTCCCCTTCCCTTGCCCCGCATGTCTTCTGGATCTCAATTTGTCAGTGATCCTGTCATTCCTAAATTCGACATGCACATATATACTTCCGTCCTAACTGCCGATGAAATTAACAGTCTCGTCAAAGAATACGCCATTCCTCTGGACCTTCATCCTTGCGTCCCTCCTTCTAATCTGACTATGAATAACCTTATGGGGGATAAAATAAGTATATGTGAACAGTATCTATAATTATCGGGTGTTAGGGTTCCTTTTTCTACCCTTCTCCTCAGCGTTATTAAGCACTTTCGCATACATATCTCTTAGTTAGTTCCGCTAGGCTTGAACCGGTTAACCATGTTCGAGATATATTGTCATAGTCTAAACATACATCCTACCGTCAACTTGTTCCATGCTTTCTACAAGCTCAACAAGCAGGGTCATTGGTTCTCCTTCAAACGTCGTACGAGAAAAGGAGGCCACGACAAAAATTTCAACGAATTTTGTACAAGCTTGAAGCATTGGAAGAACCGCTTATTCCTTATTGATCGTCGGGCTATGTCGTGGAGGCATAATAATTATAGCATGGCGGATCCTCCGCCCACGGGCGTCCGGGCTGAGGACATTTGTCGATTGTGTGAGAACATAATCGACCTTCTTCCGGTTCACCCGACCATGTTATATGAGATTGGTCTTACGACCATATGGAAGCATGTGGGGCACCATCTGGTTTTTAAAGATGGTGATGAGAATGGTAACGTTATTGCCCTTCGGTTATTCGTATATATATTTCTCGACTGTTGTTTTGCTTTCTTACTTGTTTTGTTCTTTTGCAGTTGCTACCAGCATGTCTCAATTTCTAAAGTTTCCCATGTCCGGAGGGGTCCGTATTGGCAAGGGGACTGCTCTCGCAGCCAATAAAAAAAAATTGCCCAGCATACCACCGCACATTTGCCTCCCAGGTCTTAGATCCCAAAAAAGTCTGATTATCAAAAGGTAGTCGAGCATGAGGACGAGAGGGTTCTTGCGGCGCAACGGAAGGCCCGGGCAACTAAGGACAAAGCTGTTGGCAAGCGATCAGCCGCCGAAGGTACCTCTCGACGAACCTAGAGGAAGAAAACTGCTCCCATGTCCTTTGCTCTATCAGAATCCGAACCAGATGATTCTACTCGCAGCGGTTCCGGTACCCACCATTCTCCTTCGTCTCTTACTACTATCATTCCTAATGATACTAAGGCCACAGCTAGCGGGAGCAATCTTTCTCTAGAATCTGCCAACTGCTAGGAGGGCGACACGGGGAACAGTCTTGATAACGTAGGGAATGATACTAAGGTTAAATCTCCTCACTCTGCATCATCTCCCTACTTCGAACACTTTCTTCTTCAACTCACACTCCTGCTCATTCAGATGAGGATACTCATGCTCACATCCAACGTAGATGGATTGTATCATGACGAAGAGCTAGCACGCTCGTAGCATGCTTCCAGCTCGACATGTAAATGACTCCCTGTCTTCATTTTCCTCCTTTTTCCTTTATTTTTATTTATTATCCTGTTTTTTTGTTTCAGTCGCGTGCCTGAGCCTTCCCCCCGGCGATTCAGCCGTCAGGTCTATTCCCCCCAGCAAAACCAAGTGGTGACAAAATTGGTTTGTTTCCTTTGTTGCTAAATAATTATCGCGTATTATACGTTCTTTACACTTGGTGTTGGAAGAGGTGTGTCTGGCCTCTCGTCTTCCTTCATTGCAGATAGCTCACTACGAGCCAACGTGTCTCTACCTGCTCCCTTCGTCCCGGCCTGAAGCCTGACTACCCACTCTATACTAAATGATGTTGAGTCCTACCGGGACATGATGATTAACCTTGCTACCCCCGTTGTTCTAGAACAACAAAACCATTTGAGCGATTACCAGGCCCTGCAGCGCGCGTGGTTCGAGCTTGGCTAAAGGGCCTTGGCCCAAATTGATCTTTTGAAACGATATGAAGCGCTGAACAATGATTATGGGGAGCTCTATCAGTCTCATCGTTCCTTCCAAGATGTTTTCGACAAGTTAACCGACACCTAGAACCAACTAGTGGATGTTATTCGCAGCCAGAGTGCATAGTCTGATGATCATAAAATTTTGCAACAAGAGCATCTGGGCTGCGTTGGTAAGGAAGCGGCTCTTACTGAAAAACTTGTTGTGGTAGAGAAGGAAAAAGATGAGCTTCTGGACAAGAACTGGGCACAAGAGGAACATATCAAGCGACTGGAAGAAACCCTGGCTTCCAAAACGTCATCCTTATCTGAAGCAGAGAGCACCGCTAGTGCACTGAAGGGTGACTTGGAGCGCTTGACTATAGATTTAAGCTATGCAGAGATCGTTAGACATAACTACGTCCGGCAACTACTTCCTAACGTCTTCCAACGACTTCTTTCCAGCGAGGAGTACAAAAAGACCTTATCTGATGTTTTTAAAACCAAGTCTATTGTCGCTGGATGGTCGATAGTGCGTGAAAGTTAAGCATTCGATGAGGCTATGTCGAAGCCATTCTGGCTACTAAGACTGTCTGCTGACTTATCCAGAGTTAAATCTACTTTATATCACATTCGATACGAACCCCTTTTTGTCAAGAAGTACCCGTACGTGGAGAAGCTTATTGAATCATTCTGTCTCCCTTTGGGAGACCTTCAGAACATGTGGTCGGAAGGCAAAGGTCCCACAGTGGGTAGTAGTGCTGCAAATGCTTAGTAGCCTCTAAGGGAGTTTTGTTCCCGGATTTTGTGGTTATGTAATGATTATGTTTTAATTTATTTTGTGAAATCTGTGGCTTGTACGGAGGCGCAACATACTTGTGCTCTTTTTGTAACTCGTGCATTGTCCGGAAGTAATGGATGTAAACTGTTTGTTTACCTTTGTTGTACCACTTTACTTTTGCTTGTTCGTTTTATTATTCAGGAGCATCCGGTCCCTTAGGCTTTTGTCATTTACACTCTTATAATTCGTTTCGTTTTTTGTCCTTCGTCACTTAGCCATTGGCGCTTGGACTCGTTCGGAGCGTCTTGCGTTACGGGAAATATTTTCACTTGGTCATTGGCGCTTGGACTCATCCGGAGCGTCTTGCGTTTCGGGGAATATTCATCACTTGGCCATTGGCGCTTGGACTCATCCGGAGCGTCTTGCGTTCTGGGGAATATTCTTTTGCTTGGAGTCATCCGGATCGTCTTAACGTTCTGAAAAATATTCGTCTCTTGGCCAATGGTAATAGGACGTCATCCGAAAACGTCTTGCGTTCAGGGAAATTATTCTTCACTTGGCCTTTGGCGACTTGGAGTCCCATCCGAAGTGGAGAAACACTATCGGGATAAAACAGAGGCTAGACATTGGTTACGTGAATCGGATAAGGGTAGCTAGTCCCTACCGGAACCACGAATTAATTATGCCTACTTTTTACGTTTCTGGGAAAATTGTGCCTCTCGTCTTAGGAGGGAATTTCATTAAAATTGCCAAACACCATTACATCAGACATTTGTTAGATTATCGGAATTCTAAACACAACGAATTCTATAAGTAGCACTTCCTAAGGTCGATCATGTGCCATGTCCGTGGCACCTCCTTTCCTCCCATTGTTTGCAGGTTATAGGAACCATTCTGATATGCTTTCGTCACCCTATACGGTCCTTCACACTTTGGTCCCAGTTTGCCTTGATCCTCTACTCTGCTAGCTTAATTCCTTCAGAACACATACTCGTCCGGTTTGAAAGACATCAATCTTACCTTTTGATTATAATATTGCTCCATCTTCGTCTTATACCTTGCCTCCCTTATTGCTGTTGCCTCCCTCCTCTCTTGGAGGAGATCCATGTTGAGGCGCAAATCGTCTTCATTTTTGTCTTCCTTCGTCGTCATAGTTCGATGAGTAGGCATTCCTATTTCCATCAGTATTACGGCTTCACTTTCTTACGTAAGGCTGAAAGGCGTTTCGTCGTTGCTTTGCTTTAGGGAGGTACTATGGGCCCAAAGTACGTTGGGTAGCTCGTCGACCCATCCCGCCCTCTCTCTTCTGTAACAACCGGTAATTTTCAGACCTTTAAATGACTATTTTACCCTTTGACTTTTGGGTTTGACTTGACTTTGACCTTTTTGACCTTTTATTGTCAACTAAAAACGATAATCACGTAACCGGTAAAAAAAAATTAAACTCATTTAAATAATAAATCATATTTATTATTACACATCTCTCACTTACAAATTTATTTTTCAAACTTATTTGATTTAAAAACGAGAACGACGAGTACCGACACAAAAATAATTAAATTATATTTAGTTATCACTTTTTATTAAATAAAAATATTTAATAAATTATTTCATTTTTGTTCAAAAGCGTTTATTTAAAAACGCAAATATTCGGGTTAAAAATTTATTTATTTTTTTTAATTAATTTCGGACAAGACATAACCGGGTCACCAAATAAATAACAAATATTTTTATAAATGTTATAAAAATATATTTATGAAATACTATCAAGTAAATACTTATTTTTATCAGAAAAATGATTTGGAGCGCAATGGCGCGAGTTTCGTATTTTGAAACATCCGTTAAGTCACTCAAACGAGCCCCGAACCAATATTTACCAAAAGTTACACTTTTGGCCCTTGTGAAAATATTACAAAACTAACCCCCACCTATGTGTAACTTGTCACATTTCTTAAAAAGTTTTATTATAAATAAAAAAGTTTATAAAACATTTTCATTTCATTTTTATAAATACACACTTCTCCCTCTCCTATTTTCCGGCAGCCCCTCCCCCGCCGGCCACCACCACCACCACGCCGCCGCCGAAAAAGTTTTTCGGCGGACTTTTCCGACCGAAACCAAAAATGATCCTCATCTCTCGATCTACCCGATCCTCTATACCACGCGCCTCCACGCGCCTGCTCCGCCACCACCATCCACTCACCGCCACTGCCGTTGCCACCCACGACACCACCACAGCCCGCGCCATCCTCACCACCTCGTCACCATCTCCGCCAAAGCCACCACCTCCCTCACACCACTGACCACCGCGACCACCACCCAAGGGTGCGTCGGGTTTGGTTTTGCAGCCGCAAGGGGCGTCTGTTTTTGTGGTTTGCACCACCGTAGGGTGCGTCCGGGTTGGGTTAAGCACCAAAACGGTGCGGGTGGGTTTGGTTTTCACCGGAAAGCGTGCGTTTGGATTCGGGTCAGCAGCAAGGGCTGCGTTTGGTTTGGTTTTCACCGCAGCTAGGCTGTGTTTGGTTTGTGGTTTACACCCCGAGAGGGTTCGTTTGGCTTTCCATCAGCGAAGGGTGCGTCGGGTTAACAAAATCAGCCAAGGGTGCGTTTGGTTTATAAGCATCGGTTAACAAAATTTAACGGAAAGACATTAGTAAAATAAAATCCGATCAAATGTGAAAATGGTTAAATAAAAATGTTATGTATATATTTTCATTTTTGTGTTTTATACCCTTAAGGGTGCGTTTGGGACAGCAGCGTTCAACCGGGGCGTTTGGTTTTGCAGCTAACAGCTTTCGGGTGTGTTTGTTTATGCGTTTAACAGCTTTCAGGGGTGTTTGGATTGTGTTTAACAGCCACATAGGGCATGTTTGGATTTGTGGTTAACAACCATATAGGGTGTGTTTGGTTTATTTTGTTCTTATTCGATCTCGTCTAATATGTAAATATATATATATATTGAAACACGCGAATATTTGCAATATATATTGATTAAGGGAAAACATTAGATTTTATAAATATGGAAAACGTTTTATAAATGATTAGGTCATGCCGAAAAAGCTATAAATTCCTATACTTAGTAAATATTCACTATAATTGCTATTATTTTAGAAACATGATAACGGGATGAAGTTATATAGTTTTAAGAATATTAAATTGTAATGATACAATAAACCGGTACATAAACGAAAGCTACATTTTTACAAACAAAACAACTAGTCTAGTTAAAACGCGTAACGAAATACTAAATTATAAAATGATATTTTATAATTCACGATTAGAAGATAAAAACACAACTTTTGTAAAAGCTTTACAAACATCGTTTACTAAATTCATAACTTAAAACGTGCGTTTACTTTTAAGCAAGAACGTTTTATTAATTTAATTAGTGATTCCTGAAAACGTGTCGAATTATATCGTTTTAATTTTATTTTTTTCACGTCTCTTATATAAAATCTTTCTTATCTTTCTTATATATAATACGTGTCGCGTATTATATACACTTCGTATTATTCTTTTGGTTGTTTGTCTTTGTTATATAATTCACCATATGAATTATATACTTGTTCATTCTTCATATGTAATATATACGGAATATATTACACACTTTGCGTTTGCTTTTCGATTTATTTTATTTAACCAACCACCAAACTATTACAACTTGAAAATCTAAATCTTTATCAACGCATCGTGTTGATGTAACCATTCATCGGGAAACCCAAACGCATCATCCTAGGCTAGTGGGTCTTAGCCGTTAAGTTAAGTTGCATCTTCTTGATCGAGACGTTCCCTCTTCCGTTTGTGTTGTGCTTTATATGTACAATTCTGCCAATCGTTCTTCAACATCGATGTGAGTTCATAGTCTCGCATTTCAATCTTTTCAATGTTTTATAAACCCGCGAGGGGAATACATGCTCGTTTTACTAAGTAAACTTATTGATTTCTACTACATAAGCATTACATGACTATTTTTACCAAAGCTTGATTTGTTTACTATATGATTTGAGATCGTTGAATACCTATATTTGAAATCGTGAATTTTGAACAACATGATTGTTTTACTACGGACACAAGTGTTTTAAACTGTATGCTATCCAGAATTATTCCTATTATTATTGCTAAGTTCCACTATGGATCTTAAGATCCCTAATATCATGAACCGTCAATTGCAATTATATGAGCGCGTAGTGTTTGTGGATGATTTATCGGACTAACAATCCCACAGAATTTAATTGGGTCACAGAGTTGATCATGGAGCATTTAACATTTAGAGAACTGTAGGCTGTTTTGGCAGACACCCTACCTATTTGGGGCAGACAGACAGTTAAGGCTTCGGGGTCATGAGCTTAGTGCAGTAATATATAATTAGACTTGGTGAATTTGTTTCTCTTGTCTACCTTACTTGTATTGGACTTCGGAATACGTACTTAGTCCACCATCACTTAAATCTTGTGGTCCCCTAAACTGTTTGATTACATTAGCATTTCTTGACTTATTGAATCACTACTTAGGATTTCAGTAATAAATACTTTGATAATATCGTAACGCTTTTTTTTTTCCTACTGAAATTATTTCAAAACACTGCCTTAAAAACTTCTAAACTTATGATTCACCAACATTATTGGTGACGTTTTTAAGCATGTATTTTCACCCTTCTATGTTACTAAACTATTTTGCTTAGTGGAGCATTTTTTGGAGCAATTTGACCGCAGCGGGCGGTTGGATATATATTTTTGAAGGCTTAATAACTTAAGTACCTTTCAATAAACGTTTTAAAATTTTTTCTGTGATTATAAATTGGATCCTTTGTAAAACGCTATTTAATATAACGAATGTGAAATTTAGTTTAAACGTCTCTTTTGATGTCGGTTTCTGTGACTTGTGTTATGGACTATATGAGTAGCACCACAGTGTATTTTTCGAAGCGTTGTTTGTGATTGGGGGGTGTTTCCATCTTTCTTAGCCTTACCTTGATCCCTTCCATTAAACTCTTATTAGCCCTCTCCACCAAACCGTTTGCCTGTGGGTGAGCCACCGCCGTGTTCATTTGCTTGATTCTTAGATTCTCACACTAGCATTTGATGGTTCATTACATATTGAGGTCGTTGTCCGTTACAAGACTCAAGAAGTCCTAAATAATCGGCACAACAATATTGTCCCAACAAAAAATGTCCCCACATCGAATTCCTTCCTTTTCTTCACAACACTAAACCCTTCCTCCCGGTAATTGCCTGACCAAAAGGCTTGGCTTGGCTTCTATCCATTTCGTGAAGTAATCGGTGGCTACCATGACGAACTTTAATATAACTTAAAAAAATTATTAACTTTCCAAGGCTTGCAGTAGGGGGACCAATAGATGTCCATATAGTAATAATAAGATATATTGATATCCCATTGTAGAATGGCCGACAACGAATGCCATGATTGAGGTCTCAATGATTTTTGGGCGCTTCGGGGTTACCGGGCAGTACATGCACGAGTCGGCACTTTTTTGAGTCACGTTTTCTCTTTTCCAAGGCCATCCTTGTGCATAGTTGGCCAGTAGTACCCTTGCCTGATGGCATTTGCTACCATGGACCTCGCTTCGATGTGCATTCCATAGTATCCCATGTGTATTTCTCTAATGACATAGTTGGCCTGCAAAGGGCCCACACATCTTAACATAGGCACCAAATATCATTTTTTGAAAGGGGTTGGTTATTTGTACCCCCCTAAAAAGTCATTGGTACCCCCCTCCCCCCCTTCGTACCCCCTTGTTTTTTCGGTTTTTTATTTTTTTTTAATTTTTTTAATTTTGTTTATGTTACAAAACTGTGAAACGCAGAATCTGGAATGAAAATAATAAAGTTTAATAAGTCAAAAGTGTTAAACTGTTAAAAACACGGAAATAACATGAAAAAAAATTGTGTTGCAACTGTAAACAAGAAACAAAAGACATCAAAATTACATAACTTTGTACTTTTTCGATGGACCAGAGAGAATAACCAATAGTACTAAACCATTTTTGAAAAGGACATCCCCTTCGGATGGAGTCATCATTGACTTTAGAATATTTTTATAAAGTAAACATCTAACTCTATACGCCTTGCTCTCTCTATATAAAATTGAAGAGAAAGGAAAAGACATGGAAGGGGAAACTAAAAAATATTTTTGTTCTTTTTGTTGAGATTTTTTGTAAAAAAATGAAATGGAAAGGAAAAGGAGGTATATAATGAACAAGGTTTTTTATAATATTTTATATTCCCCCAAATCTAAATCTTATTTCCCTCCTCTCAAGATTTTTTTTTTTTTTTTGGAGTATTGGAAAATATTGAAATAGATTAATAATTATGCTTATAAATTATATTGACTAAAATTACTAACCCTCATCATTCCATTGTTGCTCATGTAGATATTTTGTTTAGAGGGTATAATCGTAAGTTTTACATATCTAGTCTCTTTCCTTCCTTCCTTTCAATTATTTTAAACTTGAGAACAGTACAGATAAGTAACACAAAATAAATGACAAACTTTCTTTTGTTTTCTTCTTTCATCCTTTCTTTTTCCTTTTTCACTTTATTTTTTTGTTTCTTTTTTTTCCTTTATAAACCTTTCCCCTTTTTTAACTTTATTTTTTTTTTTATTTTTACATTCCTTTTAATTATTCTTTTCTTGTGCTTTAAAAAACTATCGAGAACTGAGCGTAAGTATAAAATACAAAACACTCTTTCTTAACACTCCTTATCTCTACTGTATAATACAACACTCAAAAAACTCTTTAAACCTTGTCCCTTTAAACCTCTTTTTCTCCAGCTTCTCTACACACTACACTCTTATACACACTTACTACAAAAACACTCATATTTACACTAATAACTCTCTTCGATACACTACTCTCTTCCTTTCTTTTTTCCTTGTCATCTATTTCTTCCTTTTCCAAAACTATTACACTTCTTTCTAATTTTTGGGATAAACTTAAAATAATGCTAATTATTTCCTTTTAATTTTATTTCCTTTTCTTGTTTTTTGATGGGAGGTTTTTGAGTTTTGGAGACCAATAAATGCGAGAAACTCATACCTATAAAATATCTACAGGCACAAAAATCAACAAAAAAAAAAAAAAAAAAAAAAAAAAAAATAAAAAAAAACAATAACAATAATAAAAATAAAAAAAGAACAAATAACAAAAAAAAAAAAAACAAAAACCAAAAAAAAAAAATAAAACCCATCACACAACACACAACCACAACAAAAAAACCAATCTCACTACACAATACCATAAAAAAAAAAAATTATATAAATAAAAAATTAAAATGTTAAATAAATGAAAAAAATAATAAGTAACCGACACAACCACTTAAAATAGACACCAAAAACCAAAAATTGAATTAAATAAAAAAACTACACAAAAACTTACACTTCAGAAAGGAACAACTCAAAGAGGATAAAAATTTAAGTATATAAAACAAAAAAAAAAATAAAAACATGTACCTTGGCTTCTTGCTACCTACATATCACTCTCTCTTCTCCATATAAGTGTGAAGGCAAAAGATGTGAGGCAAAAAAAAAGGCAAAGGTGGCAAAAAAAAAAAAAGTGTGTGCAAACAAACCAAACCCCAAGGCACAAAAACCGAGTTTAAAAATTGTGATTTCGGGAATATTTTTCGGATTTTCGGTCGGTGTATTTCCACCCCCACTGTTAACTTGCTCCGGATGAGATAAATAGGAACTCAGATATCCCGCACACAAACGCACCAACGAAACAAATTTTTTTTCGTCGGATTCGGATTCGGTCGATTATTTTTTTTCGTTCGGCCCAAACCTACCACACCAACCTGTCCCATTTTTTTTTTTTATTTTTCGTCTCGGTTTTTTTAATTCGATTCGGTTTCTTTCTAATGTCGATTTTTTTTGAATTTATTTTTATTTCCGATTATGAATTTTATGATTTATTTCTTTTTAATATGGTCGATTTTTCTTATTTTTTTTTCGTTTTTTTTCGTTGATTTTTTCTTTTTTTTATTGATTTATTTTTTCGGCCGTTTCTTTTTTTTTCGCTCGTATCGGCCCACCTAGTTGGGTTCCTTGATTGTAAATTCATTTATTCACCTATTTTATTTGAATTTATTTTAGATCTATATTAAAATCTATAAATTAAAAATATACTAAAGTATCCACAAAAATGATTATACCTATCTCCAAATTTACAATTCACCCCCATAATTATTACTTTCTATCCCACCCCAAAATATATTAAATTTAGATCTAATATTTTATTATTTATCTATAAATAAAATATCTATAAATATTAAATATAAGTTCGTAACAATTATATGATTTAAACATACGCCGTTTAAGCAAGTGATGTATTGGAGTTGGTATTTCTTTGCAAGAAGTCATATTTTAGAGGACCTAGTGTGTAAGGGAGGGGTGGGGGGGAGAGGGTGTAGGGCCGAGTGCCGACTCTTGTTCATTTCTATTTCTTCCCACTGCTCCCAATTTTTTCCATACCCCCCTTTCCTTTTTTTCTTTCCCCAAACAGTCATTTTTTTTAAAATAAAAAACTTTCTTTCTTCTTTTCTCTTTCGAGTTCCTCAAAAAAAACATTTTCTTCCTTTCCTTTCATCTCCTCTGAATAAACATATACTCTGATAGTCTCATGAAATGAAACGGGTCCCACTTAATTAAATAAGTTGCAGAATACGAGTGAAAAAAGAAGATACAGTTCTCGAGATTTAAATAAATTCCGGTAGATTTAGTAGCACCCATTTTAAACATACGCGTTTAAGCAAGTGATGTATTGGAAGTTGTATTTCTTTTGCAAGTCATTTTAGACTAGTGGTAGGGCCGAGTGCCGACTCTTGTTCATTTCTAATTTCCACTGTCATTTTAACTTTCTCCCTCTTGAACTACTTGGTCACCCTCATAGTGTAATAAGAAGATCGAAACACTAAAAAAAACATACCTTACAAAAATAATAATATTAAATCAAAATACGCACAACGCACCCAAACATAAACACACAACTAGGTCTCAAAAGCGAACGAGTTGGGCCAAATCTGCTAAGGCGACGCGTCATGAAGGCATAAGGATAAGAGGAGGCGACCGAGTCGAGGATAAACCGTAGACCGACCGCCTAAACCAACCCCTTACCAATCACTCTTAGTAACTATGGAAGTTGTCATAGTACTATATAATGTGCTTTGTATGTATTGTACTCTTTTATATACTTGTTTGAAAGTTAATATAGAGTTAACTACATTTTTGGTCTTTGTGGTTTACCTGCTATAACGGTTTTGGTCAAATAGTTTGAAAAGTAACGGATCATGTTTAGTTTTGGGCGACCCATAACACTTTTGGTCCAGTTTTGGGCGACCCGTAACTTTGGACTGAACTTGTTACGGGTCGTCGGGTTTTGGACTGGATCCGTTACTTTTCAAACTATTGGACCAAAACCGTTATACCCGGTAAACTATAAGGACCAAAAATGTAGTTAACTCTATATAAAATGTTGGTTTTTTTTGGTACTAGGTGTTGTTTGCTTTTTTTCTTCGTCTTTTTTATCATGTGTTTTTTTTGTTTGCCTTATGTATCTTGCTTTATTTTCTTCTCATAACTTGTTCTTTTACTTTATTATGCTTTCAAGGAAAATTTATATATATATAAAAATAATAATAATAATAATAACAACACAAAAAAATTGACGTTCTATCGTTTTTCTTTTCCCTTCCCTTAGCCGGATTTCTATCTAGAAGCAGTCTTCTTACCCGCAGGTTTTCCCAAGAGTAGGGGTATGATCTGTTTACATTTCATCTCTCCCATACCCTGCTCAGGCGGTATGATCTGTTTACATTTCATCTCTCCCATACCCTGCTCAGGCAGGATTGGGTATTGTTGTTGTTGTTTGAAAGTTACTGTAATATATAGTTCACTATTTAAAAAAAAACATAACACGTTTATTTATGGAGAAACTGAGAGTCATACTATTGAAATGGTATTGACGTCTTGGAAAATTTTTCACAAAAGCGTACTTGTTTAAGTAGCAATTCTTATAAGATATACATCTTAAAAGTGCACGCTTATAGCTAGAAACAAAATCATATCCGTAAAGTCAAATACATTGTAAAAGTATTTGAGTTCAGGTCATCAAAGCTTATCATGGTCAAGAAGAAGGTTTCGATACAAATGGTTGTAGCTTCAAGGGTATTTGGGCTAACATTGTTGGAACCTCCAATTTTCTCAATTCGAAAGGTATTATCTTATCTAACACTTTTCGTTTTAAAGCAGGGTGTGGCACTCGTATTCGATTTTGGAAAGATATTTGGGTAGGCGAGACTCCTCTTTTTACAAGGTACAATCGGCTCTATCGTCTTGATCAAGACAAAGATTGTCTTATCATTGACCGTATTAATAATGGGCAATGGTCTTGGAATTGGTCTCGGACCAATCTTGGTGTTAGAAATCTTGCCTATTTACGTGACATGCTAAATGAGATCGGTCAACTAAATATTGATGTCAATGAAGATACTTGTACTTGGAGTCTTGGTCCTAATGGTACTTTTACCGTCAAGGATGCCCGTTATAGGATTGACCAAAATATCCTTCCCACTCTTGCTCATGCTACTACTTGGGATAAATCTATCCCCCGGAAGGTCAATGTATTTATGTGGAGGCTTTCTTTGGACCGGCTCCCTCATAGATTGAATCTCTCTTCGCGTGGTATGGATATTCCGGCCATCTCTTGTCCTTCTTGCAATGCCAATGTTGAATCTGCTAATCATATTTTCTTCGAATGCGACATTGCTACCGATATGTGGAAGCTCGTTTTTAGATGGTGTGATATTCCTCTTTTTCAAGCTTCTTCTTGGGATTCTTTCAATGATTGGAACATCTCTTGGCATGCCTCTAAAGAGAAAAAACACAGGTTCTATGTTATTACTACTTCGGTTCTTTGGTGGCTTTGGAGATACCGAAATAGCGTCACGTTTAACTCTCAACCGTTGAGGAAAAGTGATCTCTTCGATAATGTTTGTTTCTCTTCATTTTCGTGGCTGCACAATAGGGACCATATGAAGTTATCTTGGAATGACTGACTTATGTATCCTCTTTCGATCGCGCGCATTGGCAATGGTTAAAGCTGCTTTTGGTTTTTCCCTGAAGCTGACGTTCAAGTTCACTGGGTTGGTGTACCTGTACGCCAAGGTTTTTTCGTTTGGCGTCTTCGCGGATTTGAGGATGGTACTTCTTTTCATCCTTCTCTCGGGACTTGTTTGGGGTTTCATCAAAATCCATCCCGGAGTGAAAACCGGTGGCTCGGCCTCCGGGATGGGGGGTTTTTCTTTTGCTGAAGTGAAAACCGATTCGTCGGCCTTCGTGTCAAAAGTTTTTTCATCCCTTTTGATTCCCTCGCAGTTAAAGTCTCGGGATTTTACCATTTTTCGATGTTATGTAATTCTTTTTGTTGACTCTATTGTACTTTAAGTCTCTAGCGTCTTGCTAGACTCTTTTTTCTATATATTTCATCTTTGCCGTTAAAAAAAAAACCGAACCACACACCTCGGTTTTCCGAAAATACAAAAATGAACCTTCCGTTTTTCAAACGGTTTCAGTTTTTTAGTTTCGGTTTCTTGGTTTTTTTGAAAAGACAAAGATTCTTAGAGTAATAACCAAGCTTCATTTCCTATACTTTTCTCCTTTAAATAAAATACAAAAAAAGGGTGGGGGTATGTTAGCCTTTGAGATAGAGACATAAAAATAGTGCGATTTGCTCAAAGTTTTTGTCACTTTAATTTGAGAATACTATTCAAAAAAACAGGCGGGTAGTTCATATAATAACTGGTGGCGGAACTAGAGTGTTTTGGGTGTCATGAGACCATGGTGGATATTTGCTTCGTAGTGTTAATTTTTTCAACAACTTCTATCTTAAATTTCATGTTTTTGAAGTCCGCAAGTTTAAAATTTTTGGTATTTGTTTAG
>BQNB010094811.1:0-26026 GCA_026074375.1 Tanacetum coccineum
AAATATATCTTGTTAAAACTTTAAATACACAATGGAAATGCAACCTTAAATGAAGCATAGAGTAGTTTTTAACTACCAAATGCAACCTTAAAAGAAACACCAATTAATGATGTTTAAATATTGGTAAAGCAGCCGTCGGTAGAGCATAATGAATCATATTTAATATCTATTATTATAAAAGATTGAGTCCCTTAATTTATTGTGGAGGTATCCATTATGAGGGGTGCAAGACAAACAGCACTATGTACACAACCCTCATGCATTAGCCATTAATGTATCAAATTGATTTTATCTTTTATATAAGAACCATTAATGTATCCAATTGATTTTACACGGCCATGCAAGGAGTGGGTAAGTCCCATTATGTACGAAAACATATTAAAAAGGACAACAAAATATGAAAACAAATAAAACTGGATGAAAACGTCCAAAAACGGATAAAAACAAACGAAAACGTACGAAAACAAATAAAAATGAATAAAAATGTATTTATAGTTTAATACTAAACTTATGTTAAATGGAACGACATCCCAACATCACTGACTCATGACTACTTTTTACAACTAATATAACCACAACACCAAAACTCTAATGACCAACAAGACTAAGCCAAAAACGCCAACAACAATTACACACAACCCATCTGAAACACATTAGATATAATCCGTGTGCATTGCACGGGTCTGCATGCCTCGTATTGCTAAATACTAATGCAACCTTGAAAGAAACAAAAATATTAAATGCAAAGGGAAACATAGATGAAACATAGAGTAGCTTATCTACCAAATATTAATGCAACCTTGAAAGTATGACAAAAATTAATGATGTTTATATCTAACACATATTAAATACTGGTAGAGTAGTCATCGGTAAAGTAGCCGTCAGTAGAGCATGATGAATCATATTTAATATATTGCTAAAACTTTAACTACCCAAATGGAAATTCAACCTTAAATGAAACATGGAGTAGATTAACTACCAAATATTAATGCAACCTTAAAAGAAACACAAAGTATCAGTATGCTCTACCGACGGCTACTCTACCGATGGATGCTCTACCAGTATTTAATACGTGCTCTACCTAGTAGTATCTTTATGTGTATTTAATAAGCATGAAGTATATCTTTCAAATTGATTTATCAACAAAGAACACCTAAAGTTGTTTAGACATAGAATGTCATCTATAGACACATATTCAACAACAAAGGATTTAGTTTTTGATGAGTGAGCGTATGTTTCTTTAATTTATTTCCTTTTACAAATTTATCTTTTTAAATACATTAATGTTATAATCTAATTTTAATTTCCATCGATTTTTACACAGATCGTCACATAGGAGTGATGAGATATGGTTTGATGTATACTTTGATGGACGTTTCTTCATGTGTCCATTAAAGTATGAGGATGAAACAATTCTAGATTTGAGGTTACCAATGTTAAAAAGGTTGACGTTTAAAGAAATGAACGACCTTTTGTTAGATAAAACAAAAGAAGACATATGGAAGTGGTTTTATTGTAAACCCAAATGTACTTTTGAAGAAGGTTTGACTATTGTTGAGAATGATAGGGACATAGAGAAAATGTTTGAGGTGGTTAAATTGCAAGGGGCTTTTGATCTCTATGTTTGCCCTATTCCTCAAGTTTGCCTAGTTGAATACTATTTTAAAAACTTGGATGTTGTTTTTGAGTCTGATGAGGAGGTTACCTCTATATATAGAGGTCATAAAGGCAAGGAAGGATCCAAGCACTATGTAGTTGAAAGAGCTTATTGCATGGGAGAAAGAAGAAACTCAATCTCCATCTTACCTAAGATCACCTCATGTTTGGAAAAAAACTTCAGCGTCCACTAGAAAAGGTAAAGTGGTGTTGGATGACTTTGAGGATGTGGCTAATAGAAAAGGTAAGGTGGTGTTGGATGACTTTGCGGATGTAGGTAATGGCAAAGGTAAGGTGGTGTTGGATGAATCAAAGGATGGACTCGTCTAAACTAAGGATGATGGCGACCCGACTGTTGGAGGCTCATCAAGTTATAATCTTCATTAATTTATATGAACTTTTTTATGTATTGGTTTTAAGTTAGCTTAACTACATGTTTAGGATTAACTACGTGTTTAGGATTGTTGCATTTAAACTTTGTTGCGTAATATTAAGTGTTTATAATTGTTACATTTTTACCAAAAAAAATTAGCACCTGACAAGGCCCAAAACCTAACAAAGGTCAGAAATAATGTGTGGTCCAACAACTAGAAGGCCCAATAACCTATCTAGTCCTAAAACTAAATAAGGCCCAAAACCAAACAAACCTAACAAGGCCCAAAACAAAGTCCCATAATCTAACAAGGCCAAGAACCTAGACAAATGTCCATAAGAGCATGCGTAAGTAGAGCATCTGAGGGTAGGTAGAACACAATAACACATATTTAATATTTACACCAAACACTTATTAATTACATCTTCAAACCACCTACTATACTTTAATGACATTTCATCTATAAGTTATCATTATCTAGTAAATTTTGTAAAAATACTTGTTTATTGTATTATCAAAGTTTTACCTTTCAAATAACTTGCAAATGAATTCACCAGAAAACCATGAATGGGAATATTTGTTGGATATAGACGACTCTGATCTCCAACTTTCAGCCCCTCTCCATCTTTCAAACAGCAGTAACACAAGTTTGTTACAAACTCAAGAAATGTATGTTGATGAAAAGGCAACTAGGATAATTCCAGGTCCTGCTGGTATTTTTTAAATGGATAGGATCCATAAACTAAATAATTTTAATGATTCTCCCACACAAGAGTATGTTAGGAAATTAATTGGCGATGTGAGCGAGACTGACGATTTTAAACTTAGGCCGTGGATTACGGCGCTTGAGTTTATCAATGACAATAGGAAGATCGGGGGTGGGTGTTTTGGCGATATCAAGAGCTACCTCAAGAAGGGAAAATTTGAGAAAGTTGTTGCTATAATCACTTCTTGTACACCAAATGTGCTTGGCGATATAAATGTAACACTCAAAGATCCTTCAGGCACATACTTTGGTACAATTCATTACGAAGTGTTGTTAGATGATGGTTATGACAAGGCTATTAAAGTTGGATATGCTTTAATACTTCATAACGTATCTGTGTTTTGTGATAAATCATCATATTATTATCTTAACATTATAACTAAAAATTTGGTTAAGATATTTCAAAAAGACACAGTTGTGGAAGATGCCGATGGTGCAAGTTGTAATAACATTTAAGATGACGGTGGTTATTCAATGAAATAATTTAAATATTGCTTTTGATTAACATAATATTTTTTATTTATATTTTTGTGTGGGAAGTTATTTTTGATATTATTAAATATATATACTCATTTGTAGTAGAACCACTTAAGTACATACTTAGTTGTCTAACACAATAATATCCATGATCCTACAACAAAGTTCAACCATACCATTTAGTTAAATATTATACATACCACTTGTAGAAAAAGATAATTAAACATAGTTTCATTCGGCACAAATCCAACATTTTATTCGACAAACTATAACAAGCTTTTGGCGCCAAACACTTATTAATGATGCACATATAGTATAACACACATTAAATAATTGGTAGAGCAGCTGTCGGTAGAGCAAACAACCATTAAGTACACATATTTATTCTTGTTAGGAACAAGAAAAGTCTCGGTCACTTCCAATATTCACTAGTCAAAGCCCATAGTTAGTTAATGTTTAGTTTATAAGCTAATATGGCCCAAAGGCCCATGGCTGGCCACCCTTGGAGTATAAATACCATCTCCATGCCTTGGAGAGGGTGTTGGTTGGTTGTATTCTCATTTTCACCTTAATGCATTTCATGTTCTTTACTTTCTCTTACTAGAAAATACATCCTTCCTTCCATACTTTTTCTCTCTAGTTCTTACTTGAATATTAAAAGATTACTTGTAATCTACAATTGGTATCAAGAGCCATGGAGTGATTTGCTTAGTTCTTGTGTTTGTTTCTTTGGTTTGAAGTATTTTTTCCATTCGTACGCATTTTTCTTCTTTTTATTTTGTTTTCGAAGCTCAATCCATACTAGTGGGATAGATCAATTTACTTAGGTAAATGTTGATTTAGTATCTTTGGTATAGTGTAATCTTTGCTTTGGATCAAAGAAAAAAACTCATTTTTGTTCATCTTTTGTTTCGAAAACCATATAAAGTTACAAATCTGATTTTGAAATTTCGGCTTAAAAACCAAAAAGTTGTTATTATTAAGTACCTATAGGCTTAAGAATAAAACTAGGTTGTACAAGAATTTTTGGGAAAAACAATCAAAAAAGGAGTCTTTTGTGTTTTAAAGATTTTGAGTTTTTCGTCCGTTGTTACCACAAAATAAAAAAAATAAAAAAAAATAAAAAAAAAAAAAAAATATTCGCAGTGTCCGAATTTGCAATTTAGTGTTACCAAAATTTGCAGTGTCCGAATTTGCAATTACAATGGTACCCGAATTAGCAGTTGCTCAGTATCACCCGTGTCACACCCCGCCTAGGCGGAAACACGAGGTGTAACATCATGGATATCATCACAACACAATGGTGTCAACAATAGAGAGAACTAAATGAAATAGATAAACAAATGAGACACAATGTGTCATGACAATATCTAACATAAGATAAAGGAGTCTTGCATTACGACAACAAAGTCATACTGCAAGGAAACATAATCCAAAAGTCTAAACAATCAAATAACAACCAAGTATCAAACAATTTAAATGACATAAATAAAATCTCTAGGAGAATGACTCCGCATGCAAGCCTACGGTCTCACTAGCCACTCTTCCTAACTTCAACATCCTCAAGATGGTTACCTGAAAATGATGCTTAAAACGTCAACACAAAGGTTGGTGAGAGTCATAGGTTTAAGCAACAAAATATAAAGCTTATAAACAATTACCGTGATTAATGCAAACATGGCAGGACAATTACTGTACTATCATACAAGCTAACATGCAAATGTAACCATAACGAGCATGGGAACGGAACGTGTCCCTCGATCCAACAAGTATCAACACTTGGGTAGGAACGTAACCTCCGATCCATTAAAACCATCACTTCACATGGGTAGGAACATTACCCCCGATCCAATATCATAACAAATGGGTAGGAACGTTACCCCCGATCCAAATACACATAAGCATTTAGCACGTAACATACAATAACCAAGTAAAGTCCATACACTTTCAAAATAAAGACACATAATCACAGTAATTAGAACATTTCAAATCCATTTGAATCATTTCCTTCCCAATTTAAAAGCGACGTGAAAAGAGGGACTATGAAACTCACATGAATACTCAAACGCAGCTTCCAAATCTCAACACACAACTATACAAATAAATAAACATGGTTACGCGCGGAAGCCCCCCCCCCCAAGCCCCCCCTAAAAGCACTAGTCTTGTAACATACATATGATGATGTCTAAGGGTTTACTAACCATACATGGGTCGACCCCGACACAATTCACAACCTTAACCATGCTCCATTAACACTTATACACGAGAATCCTTAAATTAAAACCAGAATTGCAGAATTTCAGTGTCTCTTTACGTACTCAAAACCCTTACTTAATGACCTTCATAATTTATACCAAAAATCACCCATGTTCATTTATGAGTATATTAACTACCTTGTGATTCCCCAAATAAAATCAAACTTCAAAACTGTCCTAATTCGGATCTGATTGCACACCAAAATATATCACTCTAACTACCATAACTTCGACATCTTTCAAGGCTAACTGTCACAGATATCAATAGACATATGGAACTTAACTACTGTAGAAGGTCTAAGCTTAATTCTATTTTTAAGTATAGGTTTTACCCTCCCAAACATGACCTAATTCTGACCCGTATTTACTGTTTTGACAACGTTTCTTGTAACCAATATTTAACCAACTTCCAGAACTCCAAATCAATCGAGGCTGGACTTTTTGAAAAATAGACTCTTTGAACTTCAATTTAGGCTTTTGAATCATATCAAAACACGTTTCTATCATCAATATATCATCAGTTGAACACAGACCTAAAATCTGCTCAACTCTAAATCATAAATTAACGCGATCTAACCCTAACCATTTACACCAATATGATCCTAATTAAATCCTAAACACTCTAACATGATTAATAAATACTTAATTACATAAGTTTTTAAAACCCTAAGACCACCATATTATGTTCATGGATTTAATTAAAAGAGTTAAAATAAAAAGGATTATAGATTAAACTTTTTACCCGTGAATCCTTACGATCCTTCCCTTAAATTTTCTTCAAATTTTTTTGATGGTTTCTCCTTGATGAATTTCGACCAAACACACCCAAGAGAGGGGAGAAAAAAGTGTTTTAGGGTTTAGGGATAAAAAATATATATAGGACTTTTTAATTATTGGTTTCCTTATACAATTAGGATTCCTAAAAAAATTCTTTTATTTTTTTCTCTTTTTTTATATATATATTTTTTAATTATTATTTTTTACATAATTATCTTCATTACCTTAAGTTTTCATAAAAATAACTTTTCATTTCACAATTTACTTTCTATTTATGGAATGTTTACTGCAAACTTCCATATTTCACTCACATGCTTCCTTTCCAATAACTTACACTTCTAAAAACCTTAACTCTTAGAACCTAGAGAATGTGACGAGCAGATGCATGCACACTCATTTCATTTCCATTATCACCACACGTGAACAAATGGAATACTTAACACCAAACGCATATGCACACAAAATAAGATAATCATTTACCTCTAAAATGACATCATGCACATATGTAAACCACTTAGCACACATAAAATCACATAGCACAACACTTAAACACATAAAATGAAGAACCCTTAGCCATTTCTAAAGGTATCACTAACCTGAATAAGAATCACGTTGTCCACATATCTTAATCACAATTCTACAGGTAGCACTAACCTTAATTAAATCACGGTTGTCACACTCCTTATGGAAATCCCGTCCCGAGATTTAACTAGTTGGTTCAACCGTACGATCAACAAATAACTGAGGATACTTAGACTTCATATATTCTTCGCGTTCCCAAGTGAACTCGGGACCACACTTTGAATTCCAACGAACCTTCACAGGTGATATCTTACTATGTTTTAAACTCTTAATTTCACGGTCCATAATCTCTACAGGTTCCTCAACAAAAAAAGGAGTTTTGTCAACCTTAATCTCATCCAATGGCACATGCAGGCTAGCATCTGCCAAACACTTCTTGGTTGTCAAACATTTGTAAGAACCGTGAAACGTGTCATGTAAACCACTCAATTCCTCGGACAATCTTAACCGATATGCTACAGGACCGATCCTTTTAAGAATCTCAAATGGCCCTACATACCTCGGGGCTAACTTACTCTTCTTCCCAAAATGAACCACGCCCTTCCAAGGCGACACCTTTAGCATCACACATCTCCGAACCTCATAATTCAACGGTTTGCGCCTTTGTCCAGCATAGCTTTTTTTTGAAGATCAATCCCCGCTTTGATATTTTCTTTTAACCAACACTACCTTATACAAGTCGATTCTTGTACTAACTCAAGTTCCATCAAACTACACGCTACTCCAATCCTCTGCCCATAAACAACAGCGACCTACATTTCCTTCCATACAAAGCTTCAAATGGAGCACACCGAATGATCGAATGATAACTACCACCAAAACCGATAACACATGCCCTCATTATATCTTCCAAAGTCTACATCATATGTCACTTTGTCCATCCGCTTGAGGATGCTAAGCAGTACTCAAATCCAATTACGTCTCTAACACATTCTGCAGTGTCTGCCAAAACCACGAGGTAAATCATCCATCTCAATCTGAGATGATCGTCACCAGAATTCTATTCCTTGCTATTATCTCATCAATATAAATCCTTGCCAACTTCACATCTTGAAATCTTCTTGTATAGCTAGAAATTGAGCTAACTTGGTCAGTCTATCGACCATCACCAAATCACATCATACTCACTACTTTGACCTTGGAAATTTAGTGATAAATCTATGTATATCTATCTCATTTTCACTTAAGTATCTCAGGTTGTTGCAGCAAGCCAAAAGTCTTTAACATTGCAGCCTTCACCTCTTAAACAAATCCGATAGTTGCTAACATAGGTAGCAATATCCTTTTCTACATGTAGCTACCAATACATGTCTCCAAGGATATAGTACGTATTATCCGCTCTCGGATGTACCAAGTATCTTGATGCATAGGCCTCATCCATTATACTTCCTACTAATAAAACCTAAATTCGATCCATAAAGTACAAAGTCTCGTCTCCTTTTCATTCCATATGTTGATCTAAACCATGTAGTCTTTCTGCGAGTACGTTCTCTTGCTTGAAAGCCTCTATTTGGGCTGCCAGTATCAT
The DNA here is from genome assembly GCA_026074375.1 of Tanacetum coccineum. Classification (NCBI taxonomy): domain Eukaryota; kingdom Viridiplantae; phylum Streptophyta; class Magnoliopsida; order Asterales; family Asteraceae; genus Tanacetum; species Tanacetum coccineum. Next base: position 8,415 of record BQNB010094811.1, read on the forward strand.
TCCTCTTACTCGTCTTGATTTCACTCTCTCTTTTCTACTCAACGCACCACCCACTACATTCGCTTTATCGGAGTATCACACAAATCATTCTTCAAAGTCTGAAAAGCCTCTTTCCCCCTTGTTGTTCTATGTTCCACTCATGACTTCTGGATTCTCTCAATTGGGGGAGTAAGGGGTTCAAACAATCTTAAAATAAATTCGCGATGAACGTCGTAGTAATCTTGCCAATCCCTAAGAATAATCATATCAATCATCACTGCCCCACTCATACTCGTCCACGAGATTACGTTATGGAAACCCCGTGAACAAGGAAAATGCACTTCTTCCAACCAAAACCCACACTTGGAAAACTTGACATACAACTTCTCCTTCCTCGGTGACTCCAACACTAATCTTCAAATGAACTTCATGATCTCCATCACTTTGAGTAGGTCAGAATGTCATCAATGAATGAACGAGAAAAACCTGCCTCAGACGGTTTGCAAACCCTGTTTCATTAATTCATGAAAACCACGGGTGCATTGGTTAACCCAAAAGGCATAACTGTAGACTCAAAATGTTCGTATCTTCGTTCGAAAATGCGTCTTAGAATTGCTCCACATGCACTCGTAGCTGATGATAACCTGAACGAAAATCTATCTTTAAGAAAGGACACGCCTCCTCGTAACTGATCAAACAAGTCATCAATCCTAGGGAGTAGATAACGGTTTTTAATAGTTAATTTGTTCAACTCCCTATGATCAATACACATGCAAAAAGAACCATCCTTCTTCTTCATGAATAACACAGTGCTCCCTCAACGGAAAATAAATGACTAGGTCGAAGGAAACCCTGTCTTGCTACTCTCGGAAGTATTGTTTAGACAATTCTTGCAATTTCTAGGAGTGCTTAAGACGATATGAGACTTCGCTACCGACGCGCTCCTTGACTAAGTCTACCGCGGAACTCAGACTTGCGTTGCTGTGGTGACATCGTCATCTTTCGGAAACACATCAATAAATCTTGTATGATAGAAATATCACTCAATTTCTGTTCATCTACCTTTGTGTTCATTAAGGTTTTCACGACTCCTTGAGTACGTTCACCATGAACCCGAAGTATCTCATCACCTTCCAACGGTATCCTAGCCACCTTCTCATGACATACTATCATAAACTTCCTCTTGGACAACCAGTCCATTCCCACAATCACATCGAAACTTCCATAACCCAACTGTATCAACGAACTCCAAAGGTTACGAACAATCGAATAGGATAATAAACAAATATCAAGTCAAAATCTAGAATGCATATAGGAGATTCCACATATGCAAAAAGACGTGGATCAAATGACATAAGAATCCTTTGAAAGAAAGGATACGTATATGTACTGAGTGAACACGCGAATGAAAAAAAATCAATAGGCGTACCACGATAAAAGAACACATAAAAAAATCAATACGAAAGACGGAAATTCTTATACCAATTATGCACTTAAACCTCGAAAGACCAATAAATTAATTTTTTATAAAAATCAATTTAAAATAAATAAAGTCACTTTAAGTATAAAAATCTTTTTAAATAATAAATAAAATTGTCCTAAATGTAATCTTTATAAAATTCATTCTGGTTGTCATAAAAATCTAGAGATGGTTATCTAATGGTGTATCGTACAAACCACATACAAACACTTTAAAACCTACTGCTTTTTTTATAATAAAATAAATTTTATTTAACCACTCAACAATTTTCATATCCTATTTGCATAGGCCATTTAAACATATTCTATTTACAAAGATCATTTTAAACACAGTTTTCTCCAAACAACAACACAATACTTCCAAAGGGTTTTTATAATTTAACATCATTATAAAAATATGTTACTAACTCAAACAAAGACACACATATAATACCAACAGGGATCGTAAAACACCGTACAGACCCTAACACAATTCTATTATTTGAAAACGAAAGAAAATACCAGGAACCATATACTCAAAATAAAATCAAACGAACTCGTACAAGAAAACTCATGCAAGACGTTACGTACCCAAAAGAAAACGTAAGGTCTTATCCAAAATAACGATCGACAGAGCAAACCTAATAGCATCGATACTAACACGTCGCCAACGGGTTACGAAAACCAAGGGATATACAAAGAAGGGAGTAATGATCCACACTAATATGTTAGGAACAATTAGTGCTTAAGAGAAACCTTTGATACTCATACGAGTAATCAATGCAACGAAAGAACTAACGAAACGCGCCTATATCCGAAAGAGCATATCCGAACAAACAATATACATCAAGACGTCGAATAGGAAAAATCGGGTATCCTTACTAACAAAGTACGATGAAGGGATGCTAAGCTTAGACTTAGGAAATCCGAACAAACAACCGAGCAACGAGCAACCACAATAATAGCAATACTAGGTATCCATAAATGCTAGATAGAAGGGAAACTTACTATCTATATAACTAAACTTAACATATCCTCCAAGTAGGGTAAGAGAATAATTCTCTACCCATACCACCATCCTTATCATGAATGCTCATATAAAAAAACATATTAAACTACCACCTTACAACCAAACACAAATAAATGCAATCATGGTCATAAGTCTACGTGTGTGATGCCTTTATAATTATGTTGGCCACCATAATTATAAGTGCCTCCTTTCACACGTGTGCTTACTTCCAAGACTACTCATATTAATCATAATTCACATATAAGCACATATACCACATTGCACATCTTAAACCACTCCAACTTAACACATAAAGGATGCTCCATCAAATAACTACTTACTTATATCAAAATAAAATCGAAACGACATAAAGGAACGAAAGTCTCGCAACGACTCCCAAAATACAAAATATCCAAAAGAAATAATCAATAACAACATGACGAGGTAAAGGACGGGATAAACTTATGCTGGGCCTCGCTTGGGTTTAACTTTGCCTCCGCAAGAATCACCCGACTCCGCGGGTCTAGCCCTACTACATGCATCCGACAAACGATCAACTATCCTATCTCCTTCGGTTCCACAAGAGGCTCCTTATAACGCTTAAGTCCAGTTGGGAAAATGGTTCCCCAACGAGACTTCTTACGGGTGGGAAAAAAACATAGCTAAAGTAATAAGAAAGTAATACATATCATATCAGATAATGGTAGGCAAAATAACTAAATTGACAACTTAGCAAAATACGAGATATATAAGCTATGTAAAAATAGAGGGGAAACATAGCAGTTATAGCATTAAACACTTAAGCCCTAAATGCATCTACATGAAGGAACCCTAGGTTATATTCTAATCTCAACCACCTACTTCTCTATAACCTAGCTCTGATACCAATCTGTCACACCCCGCCTAGGCAGAAACACAAGGCGTAATATCATGGATATCATCACAACACAATTGTGTCAACAATAGAGAGAACTAATGAATAGAATAAAAAAATGAGACACAAGTCAGGTGGGGGGGGGGGGATGACATATCTAACCAAGATAAAGGAGTCTTGCATCACGATAGCAAGTCAATTCGCAAGGAACAAAAATCCAAGAGTCTATCACAATCAATAACAACCAAGTACAACAATTCAAGATGACATAAATAAAAATCTCTAGGAGAAATGACTCCGCATATTCAAGCCTAACATACTCACTAGCCACTCTTTTACTACTTCAACATCCTCAAGATGGTTAACCTGAAGATGATTTTTAAAAACATCAACACAAAGGTTGGTGAGAGTCATAGGTTTAAGACACGAAAATCAAAGCTTATAAACAATTACTGTGATTAATGCAAACATGGCAGGATAATTACTTTACTATCATACAAGCTAACATGCAAATGTAACCATAACGAGCATGGGAACGGAACGTGTCCCTTGATCCAACAAGTATCAACACTTGGGTAGGAACGTTACCCCCGGTCGATCCATTAAAACCATCACTTCACATGGGTTAAGGACGTTAACCACCCGACCAAATCCCATAAGCATTTAGCATGTAACATACAATAGTCAAGTAAAGTCCACACACTTTCAAAATAAAGACACATAATCATAGTAATTAGAACATTTCAAATTCGTTTGCATCATTTCCATCCTAATTTAAAAGCAATGTGAAAAGATAGACTATGAAACTCACCTGAATACTCAAACACAGCTTCTAAATCTCAACACGCAACTATATAAATAAATAAACACGGTTACACGCAGAGAAAGATAAAAGCTCTAGTCCATGTAATACACATATGATGGATATCTAAGGGTTTATCTAACCATCATGGGTCACCCCGACACCATGCCCAACCTTAACCATCTCATTAACACTTTACACTAGCTACTTATAATTAAATCAGAATGCGAATTTTAGTGATCTCTTACTACTACAAAAACCCTTACTTAATGACCTTCAAATTTAATACCAAAAATCATCACACAAATGGTTCAATTTATGAGTATAATTAACTACCTGTATTCAAGTATTTACTTACATGTGTAACTAACTCAAATAAAATCAAACTTCAAAACTGTCCTAATTCAGATCTGATTGCACACCAAAATATATCACTCTAACTACCATACTTAGACACATGCTTCATCGATAATTTTCACTAGGATTATCAATAGACATATGGAACTTAACTACTGTATAAGGGCTAAGCTTAATTCTATTTTTAAGTATAGGTTTTACCCTCCCAAACATGACCTAATTCTACATGTATTTACGGTTTTGACAACTTTTCTTGTAACCAATATTTATCTAAGTTTACAAAACTCCAAATCAATCGAGGCCAGACATTTTGAAAAATAGACTCTTTGAACTTCAATTTAGGCTTTTGAATCATATCAAAACCTAAAAACACGTTTCAAATCATCAAGAATCATCATTTGAAAACAACAGACCGAAAAAATCTGCTCAACTCTAAATCATAAATTAACGCGATCTAACCCTAACCATTTACACCAATATGATCCTAATTAAATCCTAAACACTCTAACATGATTAATACATACTTAATTACAGAAGTTTTTAAAACCCTAATGATCCACCATATTAATTGTTACATGATTTAATTAAAAGAGTTAAAATAAAAAGGATTATAGATTAAACCTTTTACCCGTGAATCCTTACGATCCTTCTCTTAAATTTTCTTCAAAATTTTTTGATGGTTTCTCATTGATGAATTTCGACCAAACACACCCAAGAGAGGGGAGAAAAAAGTGTTTTAGGGTTTAGGGATAAAAATATATATATAGGACTTTTTAATTATTGGTTTCCTTATACAATTAAGATTCTTAAAAAAATTCTTTTATTTTTTTCTCCTTTTTTATATATATATTTTTAATTATTATTTTTTACATAATTATCTTCATTACCTTAAGTTTTCATAAAAACCTAAGCTAATTTGGGTAAACCTTTTTACATAAACGCTACTTACTAACTTTCTAAAAATAACTTTTCATTTCACAATTTACTTTCTATTTATGGAATGTTTACTGCAAACTTCCATATTTCACTCACATGCTTCCTTTCCAATAACTTACACTTCTTATAAACGCTTAACTCTTAAAACCCAAGAATTGACGTAGCAATGCATGCAACACGTCTTTCATTTCCATTATCACCACACGTGAACAAATGGAATACTTAACACCAAACTCATATGCACACAAAATAAGATAATCATTTACCTCTAAAATGATAGCATGCACATATGTAAACCTCTTAGCACACATAAAATAACATAGCACAACACTTAAACACATAAAATGAACCCTTAGCCATTTCTAAAGTATCACTAACCTGATAACATCACGTTGTCACAACCCGAATAGCCATTTCCTCTATCACGCGAACCGAATTTGCAATTCTTAGTATCACCCGAATTTGCATTTCTCAGTATCACCCGAAATAGCAGTTGCTTAGTATCACCCAAATTTGCAATTCTCAGTATCACCCGAATTAGTAGTTGATAGTAGCACCCGAATTCGCAATTACATAGAAGTACCCGAATTTGCAATTTCTTAGTAACATCCGAATTCGCAATTTCTTAGTAGCATCCGAATTCGCAATTACTTAGAAGTACCTAATTTGCAATTTCTTAGTAACACCCGAATTCACAATTTGCTTAATTAACCGAATTTGCAACATAAACTTAAAACTCAAATTGCTTAATCAAAATTATACGGTTTATTTCTTTGACTTGTAAAATCCCGTGAAGCACTCAATTGTTTTCTCGGTTTTGTCAAGAATTGTAAAATCCCGTGTAGTTTCAAGACCTAATACACACAAAAGACAACACCCACAAACACAATTACTTTCCTATCAACCGCTAAAATCAAACAATAATCTTTCAAACATACAAAATTCTCAATGACGACTCTTGCAGACTAAGCAATTTCTGTCGGTGCTAACAAATCGTCCACCTATGTTGGAAAAGGATATGTATGATTCTTGGAAAAAGCTGAATGGAGCTATACATGTTAAATAGAAAACATGGACGAATGATCCTTGAATCCGTTGAAAATGGTCCACTCATTTGGCCTTCAATTGAGGAAAATGGAGTTACTAAACCAAAGAAATATTCTGAGTTATCTGCTACGGAAGCAATTCAAGCTGATTGTGATATCAAGGCAACAAATATCATTCTTCAAGGACTACCCACACCTGAGTCTATGCATTGGTTTTGCAATACATAAAAGTCCGCCAAGGAACTTTGGGAAAGAATTCAACTTCTCATGCAAGGAACTTCATTGACGAAACAAGAAAAAGAGTGTAAGCTTTATGATGAATTCGATAAGTTTGCTTATAAGAAGGGGGAAATACTACATGATTTCTACTTGATATTTTCACTGCTAACTGCATGACATGACATTGTTACAATATAAACGGGAATAATTTCAAGTGAACACTCAAGTTTTGAATACTCTTCCTCCTGAGGTATCAAAATTTGTTGACTGATATCAAACTTGTTCGGGATTTGCACATAACTAACATAGATCAGCTTCATGCTTACTTGGGGCAACATGAATTTCATGCAAATGAAGTTCGTTTAATGCATGAACGCAACTCAGATCCGCTTGCTTTCGTTGCAACCCATCAGATGACCCAGTCTCCTTATCAGACTCATCAAAACTCATACTAAAACACTCAATTTCAACCATAAGTTTCACCATATCAGTCTCCACAGTGTGGTTCACCTTATCAACAATACTCAAATAATCAATCATCAACACCTCTTTCAATCACTTATCCATCCAATGATTATCAATCATCAATTCACCATAACGTTTATTCTCCATCATCATCTATACGTAAATTGGAATATGCTCCCTTAATTAACCAACAACCTGAATTTTCCCAACAAGACTCGGGTCTAATTGTTCTAGTGTTCCAGAACGGTGATGATCCCATTGATGTCATCAATCACATGATGTCTTTCTTGACTGCTGTTATCACTTCCCGCTGCCAGCTACCAACAATCAGCTGAGGAATTCGTCAAACCCTAGGCAACAAACTACCATTAATAATGGAAGAGTAACCTTACAACCAATACCAGGAACAAACTTGTTTAGCTGCGGTTACTACAAGGACATACACTCCACGGAGCAAGTGAACAATTCTTGGAAACAAAGACTGTTTATCTGTTACAAACTGCAAAGGGGAAGGCACATGTCCAAAACAATGCAAAAACCAAAAGAGGAAACGGATGATTCTTGGTTTAAGATAAATTGTTATTGGTACATAAGATCTCAAGCAATTGGTCAAATTCTACATGAAGATTGAACTTGCATTTTTGCACAGATCTATAATTCTAGAAGGTCAAGCCACATAACTGTCATTACTCACATGTTCTTATCAAGCTGATATTTTGGACACATATGACTCTAATGGTGATGGAACTCAACACTGCCAAAGTTGCACTCAGTGAATTTATCTCATTATGGTTTAGAATGCTCCTGTTGAGGTACACAATCATGATAAATAATGAAATAATAATAGATCAATTCAGCTGTGCATGGCGAGCCGTCTTCAGAACAGTTGAATGTTGTGAACGAAGAAAGCCACCTCAGAGACAGAAATAACCAGTGAATAATAATATCATTTCCTTAATCACATATGTGATATGAATCACAAAAGCAGCTTTTTTTCAGAGATCTAACTCCTCTATCACAATAATATGCACTGATATTATCTTTGATTGAACAATTGAGCACCAAGTATTAATTTGTTACCAAGAAAGATCTGGAAATATAAAGTGTCAATGTATACTTAACTGCTAGAGTTTAAAAGATATAAGGAACAAGTTAAAGTTTTGAAGAAGGACAAAAATAGTTTGATTTAACGGAGTAATGATATCGATCCATATTCAAGTGCACAGTTCAAGAGATTGCTCATCTTAAACAAACTCTTCAGAACATTTAAAAGAAAAGGAATCTTTAATGCAAACGGCTACTCTTTTAAAAAATGATTTTAAGAAAGAAGAATCAAGGAACATCGATGGAGAGATTGCGTTAGAAAAGAGGATCAAACAGCTAGAATACTATTGCTTTTAAAAAAGAGAACCAATCTGTCAAAACTGTACACTATCTGACAAAAACCTTAGTTTTTCTATGATCACACCACTAAAACAGCTCTAGTTTTTTAAAATCCTTCTATCCTGAAGAAAGCTCAAGCAGTTGGGGGAACCAAAGCTTATATGATGTAATGTGTCATTAAGAATACGAGTGCTATTGTGATTCCTGACTCCGAAGAGACTCTACTGCTTGCTAAAGAGAGTCGTTCAAAAATGCTTTTAAAACAACAAGATCCTATGATATTAGAAAAGAAAGGTAATACTACACCAGTAGATTATGCTGTCCTTAATCAACTTTCTTAAGATTTTGAAACACGATTTGTTCCACAAACTGAATTATCTGCTGAACAAGCCTTTTGGTCTCAGAATTCTGTGAATTCTCTAGAATTCTAGTAGACCCACCAAAGTTGAGGTTCCAAAAGAACTTCCTAAAGTCAGCATGGTTAATACGAGTTTGAAGAAACTTAAACATAATCTTGTTGGTTTTGACGTGGTTTTCAAAGAAAGAACCACACCCACAGCCATCACTGAAGGCTCGTGGGGGTTCGAACAAACAAAAGCTTTTTTCAGGGATGAAATAATTCCATTTGTAAAAGCTCTGAAGGACTTATTTAATACATTCGATTAATATTTGATTGATGAACTTTCTGAAGTCTAAAATGTCTTCCATCAAATGGAACGGGCTGTGCAACAACATCGTTTAGAGTCAAAAACATTTGAAGTTAAAATGAATCAAGTTTTGAACGAAAATGAACGACTCTTGGAACAAGTTATTAGCAAAGATATCGTGAATACTATTGTGAATTCTTCTGTGGATATTGCTTCTGTGAATGTGCATGAATGTATAAAGTGTCTCAAACTTAAGACTGAGCTTCTCAACAAAAAGGATTTCGTTGAAAAAGAGATTTACAATAAACTGTTTAAAAGTTTTACCACTCTTGAAAAACATTGCATCTCCTTAGAAGTTGATAGTCAACTTAATCAGGAAATTTTTCAAAGGAACAATTTTGTTTCCAATCAAAGTGCTCCAAGTTTTGATCAATTGTTTGAATTAAATGAATTGAAAGATCAGTCCCAAGAGAAAGACACAGTCATAAAGAAGTTGAAAGAGAGAATTTAATCTCTAAGTGGAAAAATGAATGAGCATTTGAAACAGACCTATAAGCAACTTTATGACTCGATTAAACCAGCACGTATTCGATCAAAAGAACAATGTGATGATTTAATTAATCAAGTCAATCTAAAGTCTGTGGAAATCTCTGATTTAAATGCTAGTCTTCGGGAAAAAGTTTTGGTAATTACATATCTTAAGGATGACTTAAGAAAACTTAAAGGAAAAGCTCTAGTTGATAGCGATGTTACAAAACACCATAGTGATCCAGAAATGCTTAAGATTGATGTAGAACCAATAACCCCTAAATTGTTGAATAAAAAGATAGCTCACTCTGCCTATATTAAGCACACTAAAAAAGAAGCTACAATTCGTAGGGATCTAGTTGAACATGTTAAATCAAAATATCCACTAGATCATTCCTTAGAATCTGCCTGTAGGTATGCTAAACTAATTCAGGAGTTGCTTACACACATCAGTAAAACCTGCCCGAGTATCAACAATACTGATGGAAAATTAGTGGTTGTGACCCCAAAGAACAAGGACAAAAGAGTTAGATTCACTAAGCCCGTCACATCCTCAGGATACACAATCACCAAAACAGCCTCTACATCAAACCTAGTTTCTAACAAACCTATGTCGTCTTCTACAGGAGTAAAACCGTCTACTAGTGCTACGATCAAATCCTCAGGCAATACAAAGAAAGATAAGAATCGACAAACACCAAGTAGTACTCAGAAGAATAAAGTAGAAGCCCACCCTAGGAAAGTTAAATCTAGTTTGAAAAATAAAGAATGTGTTGTTAAACCTAAAGGAACTGCTCATATGCAGCATTCCAAGCTTAATGCGAATTCCTGAACGTAAATGGTGTTAAGTTAATGTTGCATGCTTATCACTTTCTGAAAGTCAAGATTTTGTTTGTTCATGATTTGATCAATAAAGGAGAAGCTCGTAATAATCTAAATCTGTTATGCAAAAGTTCAAAAGAAATTTAGAAACGCAAACAGAAAGGGTGTATACAAGATATTAGATGCTGTCGGAGACCTACTGGTCGGTTTACCTTCACTATAGTAGGAAATTGCCGAGCCTTTTAACTAAATCACCACAACTACTGAAGTACCCCTTAGGAAACCACAACTGCACTAGAAATGAAACAAACTAAGTCTGTTGTAACATTGGTTTACTCAAGGAAACCTAGGAAATCTAAAATTAATGTTCCCGTTAGCAAATCTAAAGTTCTTAAATATGTATCTGCTAACAAAAAGAACCCAGTCAATCTTGGGGATCCATAGTTTCTGATGTTCCATCTTCCTCTCTTGATGACTGCAGGTCGTCTAAATTGTTCTCTGGTATTTGGAATCCGGCTGCTCAAAGCATATGATCGGAGATCGCTCTCAACAAGATCACACACAATTTTCGTCATAAAATTTTTAGGTACAATTAAATTCGATAAAATGATCACCGTGGCAAAGATAATGGGATATAGTGATTAGCAATTGGGAAATGTTACGAATCTCAAGGGTTTACTATGTGGAACGGACTTGGACACAACTTATGAAATCTTCAATCTCGTTGGCAATTTTTGATTCGAACCTATAGTTGATTTTCCAGTCAACGACACCTGCTTTCATTCAAAAATAGAAGGTGTTGATCTATTAACTGGATCTTGAGGCAACAATATGTATACTCTGTCTCTTGGAGATATGATAACGTCCTCTCCTATATGTCTCTTGTCAAAAGCCTCAAAGACTAAGTCCTGGCTATGACACCGACGTCTGTCTTATCTAAACTTTGGTGCAATCAACCATTTAGCTAGACACGGTCTTGTTCGAGGTCTCCCTAAGCTAAAATTTGAAAAGGACCATCTGTGTTCTGCTTGTGCAATGGGGAAAAGCAAGAAGAAACCCCACAAACCTAAATCTGAAGACACCAACCAAGAAAAACTTTATCTTTTGCACATGGATCTTTGTGGACCAATGCGTGTCGCAAGTGTTAATGGAAAGAAGTACATCCTCGTCATTGTTGATGATTACTCTCGATTTACATGGGTTAAGTGTCACACCCCCAGACGGGGCCTGGTCGGAATACATGCCCGAGGGCGTGACGTCATAACAATCTGAACACAAATAAATAAAGAACGACCACTAATCATGGACGTTTGAAAAAGTTGTGCTCGTTGCATAAGAAAATATTAATTAAGTTTTACAACCAATAATGTTTTAGTTAAATGTAGCGGAAGCATAACAAAGTTTTGATGATGACAACGAGTAAATAATAGATAGGTCTTGAAATTGGCGAAGTCACATAGCACATAGACTCCATTTAGCATCAAGAATCAAGCCAAGCTAAGCACCTGAGAAAACATGTTTAAAACGTCAACATAATGTTGGTGAATTCATAGATTTAAGTTAATACAAGAGTGGACCACAAGATTTCAAAACGTATGCGACTACTATAACAGATACAGCATTACATAAAAAGTATTTACTGTTGCGCTAAGCTCATGACACTGAAGCTAATAATCAATAGGGTATATTACATCCTGTCACATAGTATTCATGCCCTTAACCGGTGCCCAAACCAAAGACCACCATAACGCACATCGACATGACATATATCCGTTTGTTCTTGGCAAAATCGAACAGTGAGCGCTACTCACCCGGATAGGGATAATTAGTCCCAATAGATCTAATTACTCACTCGCGCTCCCTCAGCCGGTCCCCCGGTCGAGATATTAACAGTTCATGATAATTCAGGCAGTAGTGGGTTTGTAAGCAAACTTAGGCAACACATAAACATGTAAAACTCACGTAAAGAACTTGTGTCCAATTTAAAAAGCAAACAATATTTCTCACCCTAAAGTATAAAGCATTTGTAATTCGGAAAAAACATGAGGCTATGAACTCACCTTAATAAGGATAAGCGATAATCACAACAACGATGATGATATAAGGAGGTCCTTAGGAGGCCAGACCTAGATTTAAAAATGGGTATAGACATAGCATTCGGAAAGTAAACAATTAAAGCATCTATGTTCATCATTTAAACTCTTAAGTGTGCTTGCGTTTGTAGTCAATAAAAGGCTAGACAAAATTTATAGCATCTATATAAATCCTACACATAAACAAAGAGTTACTAATTTAGAAGTTTCTATTTTAGGAAAGTGTTTAGTTTCCAGATGTTAATACCGTCCCCTATATTTGTTAACTTTCCATATTTTCAAATTGTGCTAACTAACCATAATCGCTTAACTACTATGTCCGTTCCGCTAGGTTTTACCAAACTTACTATTTTTAGTAACTTTTACGCTTTTCCTAAAATACGTTAATGACATCTTCAAATGATGCTAATATATATATATGTGTTACTATATGTTTCGCTAGTGTTTAGAAAGTCCAAAAATATCCGAAAGTGTCCGAATACCCTTTTTACTATTCACATTAGCACACTATTCATCGGGTTTTGCCGAAAAACATTTCAAGTTTCATTTGGTTATAACTTGGCCGTTTTAAATCCAATTTTAAAGTGCGATATGTGAAAAACTATCTATTCGAAACGAGCTCTTCAAAAACTACTTTTACGCCTAATGAAAACATTTTTAAGTCGCTCAAAACCACAAAACTAATTCGGGACAGCAAGGTTGTTTTACCGAAATACGACCAAAAATCAACCCAACTCGCATATTAGTGCCTAATCTAGCCCTAATCTTTATTCACCAATAACCAACCAACAAAACTAAACCTTAATCCACCCTAATCTCTATTGTTGCAACTCTCATCAACTCTCAATCTCACCAAGAACATGATATGAACAATAGCATAAAGTTGTAACAATGTTTACTTCCATTTTATAAAAGATGACAAAAATATTAACTTATTTCTTTTGTAAAAATAACACAAACATAGATCTAAAAAGAAAATAGATGAAACCAACAAAGATTCAAGGAACACTTACAAATCAAGAAGAGCAAGTAGAGAAAACACAAGATCTATACCCACAAACTATAGATCTATAAAACCCCAAATAATCTTGCAAACCCTAATTTTATAATTCTTGAAATCTTTGAAAAACAACCAACCAACACTTGGATCTACCTTAGATAACCTTAGGAATGAACTTAGAATACTTGGATCTTGCTAGAAATCAAAAGATGTGGAGAGTGTATGGTGTTGGGGTTGTGCCGTGGCCAAAGAGGGAGAGGGAAGAGAGATGTGTGAAAATTTTGTGGCTAGTGAAAAGGGTTATAACCCTAAGTTGTGATATCACATGGTATATATAGGTAAGAGCTAGGGTTAGATGGGTTAATTGGTGCATACAAGTGACCAACACACACCAAAAGTGTGTGTGTCATGTGGTTCGGCCGAAACTTGGTCACAAGGACCATTGTGGTTCAAATTTTGTTATCTTGGCTCACATTATGCATAACATCTTTTCCAGTTGGTCAAAATGGAGTCAAATGAATGCATGAAGTCACATGGAAGGCTAAGATAGAGAAGAGTGCATGAGAGTGACTTCCTCATGTGTCACTTTCATGCACATGCATGGTAAAATTTTCAAATTTGAGTTAGTGGAGCTTAAAGGATTTAATTTCAAGTGCATGGTGACTTTGTTGTGGTTTTAGGCGTCACTCTTGGCCAAGACAAGGAAGGTGAATGAAATTTTTGAGGCTTAGGGCATAAGATTATCGATAACTTGAGTTTACACGAAAAGATTTTGAGTTTTCGGGGTTCCGTTTGGTCAAAAACGCGAAAAATGCAATTTAAAGGATAAAACCCTAAAATTAATATCGGAAGTGATTAAAAATCACGAAACACTCAGGAAAGCTAAAATATCTTATATTATGCCTAAATTAATTTATAATCGATGTCGGAACGCGTTCGACGACGTTTTTTTTTGTTTTTTTGTTTTTTACGCAGTTTAGTTCCCCGGTAAACTGTCAGATTTAAACGTAACATATAAAATTTAAAGTAGATTACCGGAGTGGGTCAGAATACTAACCGTAAATTTACGGGGTGTGACATCTCACACGTCTCACACATTTATCCTAACATGTGCAAGGAAAAGTCGCAAAAGAAGCAAATAGTCGCGGAAGAAGCAAATAGCCGCGAAACCTTAGTCTAGAAACATTTACCACGCACAACAGGCAGTGCCGCACGCAGTAAACGAACTAGACTGGGGGAACTTGATGACGTATAGTACGAATAACATGCTTATTGGGTTTAATTCGTACTATATACATTTGGGCCCAGGCCCAACACAACAAAACATACGAGCTGCCACTAAGCCTAGAGATAAGCTGGTTGCGGCCCGGATGTTTCAAGACGGACGCGGATCGGTTATGCGGAAGGGAATCCGCGTCCGCAGTCACGATTACCGCAGATTATTGCCCGACAAGGGTCCCACTCCGGCCACTACAAGTATAAGCGAAATACTAGGAAACCCTAGTACTAGGCTCTTCTATAAATAGGAGCCCTCTGACATACCATAAGGTACATAATTTCTGACACCTTCTGAATACACACATACTCTCTGACAACATGAATACTCACTCTCACGCCGGAGTCTAATCGTGGGGTCCGTCCCCACGGTAAGGCTAACGGTTTTCTTCCATTTGTGCAGGACATTATCGTCAATTACTTTGTTCGGTACAAGATCCCATTCGAAGAGAGCTTGGAGGTTCAGCCCAACAAGCGATCCAAGCCCAATTCATACCCTATCACACTTTTTGTACTAACAATAATGATGATAGACCAACATGTTAACTTTGGATAAACCTAACGTCTATTCTAAGTTTCTAACTACGCATAAAATGTCTTTAACATCATTAAAAAACATATCATGCGTATTTAACATAAAGTATAAAAAAGTAATCATCATTCATCAGCTCCTTTAACCTCTTCTACGTTTGTCAATATTGCGTTTTTAGTGACAAACTGGTCCAAACCGACTAATGCAACAGTATTTCCGCAAGGAACATCAAGGAGTGTTACTTGTGTCTGTCCCATCCAGACAAAAGTCCTTTGAACACTTCTTACATTCAAATCTCTAGTTTTACCTAGGACATAATTTGGACACATTATTCTTACCTTCATACTAGGTGAAACTTTACCAGAAAACACACGACCAAAAGCAAAGAAGCGTCCGCTCTCATTAGATGCTGGAATCATTTTGAGACATAAAACAAAAGCGGGGCATTAGGGTCACAGTTTCTAATAACATTAGCATAAACATCATCTGAAGGACTTTCATACAGATTCTCAACACGGTATTTTTTAGCATTACAAGGTGAAGGTAAATGTAATTAATATCATCCTTTCAAGTAAATTCACAGCAGGAAGCCATTTCTGCATTACACACTTCATGAACACCATACCCGTCAACCTTCTACCAAGCTTCTTCAAACAAGGCCACAGAACATCTTTTTGGCGACCATTCACACACATGTCAATAATCTGTTTAATGGGCTCGTAAACATACTAAACAAACCCACCTTTGCAAGATCCAGACCCGGTATTCTTAGTGGTCCATGTTGGAATATGTCCATCATAAATAATATATGTCCGAATTATTTATTCGAGCCTAAGGGGACGCACACGTTAATACGTAAACAATGTTTAATTAGTGTTTTTAGTAAACGATAAATAAATATATTAGTTAAATGTTTAATAGTTAAACATTAAGGACTAATATGCAAAACGGGAAAAAGGAAATTGCGGGTTTGCCCCTCCCTTTCTTTGGCCGGTCGAATAACCCAATCCAAAAGGGTTTGGGATTACTTTTCTTGCATTCCAAGTATTAGAGGTTATAAATAGGGATCAAGGGTTCATTATTTGCTAATGCCAAAAAGAATCAAAACCCTAAAATCTCTCTTGTTCCTCTCCTCTTGTGTTCAATCGGTCGACCAAACCCACAAAGGGTTTTGGTTTTGTTTCTTGTTCGTCGAACAAACAAACAACCCTAAAGGGTGTTTGTTCGATCGTGTACCACCACCACTAACGTGGTGGTTTTGCTCATGTGTTGATTAGATTCAAGTGTCGTTGTGTTCGTTTGCTAAAACACTACTAGTACTAGCATACTTCATTGTTTGCTAAGAACGTATTGTGTGTGTTGACTTAGAGAGATCTTGCTTTAGATCTTGGAGGGTTTTGCGTGTGACGTATACACACGCGTATATAGAAGACGGTGTTAACGGTTACCTGAAGCGGTGTATCGTTTCGTGCTAAAAGGTATACATCTTCTATCCTTGTTAATTAATGTGTTATACATGTGATCTTTAATTCCGCTATGTACTCGTGTTAATTAATTGGTTAATTAGATCATAAAACCCGACAGTCCACTCGTTTGTTTTTGGGTCTTAGAAACTGTCACCCCAAAGCATTTCCATCATCTTTGCCTCATCAATACCAAACTTAAAATCATTCAGTTTCGCAAAGTGATTCAGTGCAAAAGCCCATCCGTGGATCCCAGTAGAAAAAGCTACTGTTAGCCTCAAAATAATGAGTCGAACAATGGAAGTTCGTTCATAACTATATTAGGTCTCAGTCTTTATATAATTATACGTTGTAATAGGCTACACGGGTAAACGGGCTCTTAAATGTAATCTAACCGGTCACGTGTATCGGGCGAAAGCCCAAGTAATCCCGAGCCCGGCCCGTAGAAATACCAAGGCATGAAAGCCTCTTGGTATTAAGTATAAATACCCCTCTCCAAGTATGGAGAGGGGGTTGGTTACCATTTTTTCTCATTAGAGTGTATGTGTAAACCTTCCACCTCTTTATTTCTCTATACAATTCTTCCATTCTTCTTATCTTATTTTCTTGTTTCAATTATGAAGTGAAAGTGATATTTTGGGTTATTGACATTTGGTATCATTCGCCACGGGTGGGTTTGGTTTTTATTTCGTTGTGGTTATTTTGTTATTTTTTTTAGTTTCGT
>BQNB010094812.1:0-26026 GCA_026074375.1 Tanacetum coccineum
GAAAATTGGGTTTTTATAAATAGGCTTAGGGTTGATCATTCTTTAATCTTTCACCAAAGGTTAGGATGAAAAATGATATAGGGTATGAAGCTTCTGACTTTCACTGAAGGTCGTCATCCAACAAGGCAGCTGAGACATGCATACATTTCTGTAACGACGGAATAGACATCCATGCTCGTACACATCCTCATTCAAGTAGATCCTAAGGTTAGTCATCTAGAAAGGGAAGTAAATTGTTGTTAAATAAAGTATAAGAAACAAATAGATTAAAGCCAATAAATAAGGTGCGATTGCTAGTAACTTTCCTGACCGTTCCATGACAAATACTTGAACATATAAACAAACGCATCGATCATAGAAATGACAGAGACAACCTAAGTTGGCGTTCCCATAACGGTCAACTTCCCTTACATCCTGAATTTTACATACTTTACAAGATAAGTGGTGATATCGGCCACTTTTTACAATACTTTGCATCATTGAATTTTGCACGTATCAACGAATAATCGATCCTTTCAAATAATCTCATCGGTATAAGCTCAATGAACCGACTATCTTTCTTTCAGCTATATATTTTTTTTCCAACAATAATACATCATAAATCTCGGTGTAATTTCACCGTCTTCACTATCATCATTCATCCGGATAATTTTTCCTTTTAACATTTCTTCTTCGGACAAAACACATAATCGCGAAAGTAGCAAAATACACGAGCTACAAATATTCCTATTGCATTGTGTAATTTTCCCGACCATTACAGAGATAGATAAAATTTTCAATTTTACGCAGGAACTACAAAACTTTACAAAATAGCGACTAGCAACATTGATCAAAATAGGCTTTAATCTACACGGTAGGCTAAGGTGTTAAGGTGAAACGAAACAATTTTAATTGGTGTGGAAAAAGAAAGGAATGGCTCAACAGGTTGTTCTAGGGGTATCTTCCTCTAAAAGTGAGAGTAAGCAAAAGGGTTACATGGGGGTTAACTAACCAGTGTAATTAGTTAATAACATGTAGGCTTTTTGGTTTAATCCTAGAAATCTACCAGTTAAGCATGTTACTCCATCTAAATCCATAGTACTCATTATTGAGGTCTCGAGTGATTTACCATACCAAGTTCTAAAGTCCACTACATCACCGGCACACTCATATTTTTGTGGAGTTTTTAGTAAGCAATTGGAAACGAAATAGGCTTAATCCTCACAAATAGACATTAAGGGTTATAGCGTGCGAAGGAATGTAACTAGTGATTTTTCACAAAAAGTATGATAATTTTTTTAAAATTTTGTCCATTTTTAAGCATGTAGCACTTTATTTGTGAAAATAAGGACAAGTACGTTCTAATTTTCCATCCCCCTACTTAAATTATACAACGTCCTCGTTGTATAAATAAAACAATTAAACAATACGGGAAAAGGAATTAGAATGAGGAAACTCTCCTGATAGTTTGCTCCAAATGGTTCTCCATTTTGAGTGTTTTGAGCAAAAAGGTGTGTTGACGAGGGCTTCAGGATGCCCATGAGAGTTCAACATATGACATTTTCATATTATACCATTAAGTCGATTTCATTTGCAGCAAGGTCCTGCATGAAAGTTTAGAAGATGTTCGTGCAATTTGTACTTTTGCCATCCTACAATACAAGAAAACAATTAAACACACAACTGTTCAGTTTACAATACGCCGTATCCCAAACCCTAGGATACGCCGTATCTAAACCTGTGAAAACAATTTAAATACTGGAAATTAAATACTGGAATTTGAAATACTAATAACATCCAGACATACATACGCCATATCCTAAGGGGTTCGATACGCCGTATGTAATGTCTGGGAAGACAGACTCAACAATTAATTAAAATTCAAACAAGTAAATGTGACAATCAATTTAAAAATAGTCGGGTTGTCTCCCAAGAAGCACTTTTGTTTCAGCCGGTCATTAAGTTTGACCTTTTCCCAACTTTTCACACATATTTGCCATTAATTTTGTGGTGCTTGAGTTTTTCGTAAACAAATACTCCTGGCTATGCTGAACTTACTGCCATTCCTTCGATATCATTGAAAGCATTGTCCCTAAGTATTTTTAGGATTTCATCCCCAATTTTTAGTCCGCGCTCCTTGTTTATTGGGGAGTTAGTATCACTTCTCTTTTCGTCCTTTGTGTTGTTGTCGCTTGACATCGTCTCCTAGCAAACATCGCTTTCTTAAAATAGAGGATTTTAGATTGCTGTCACTGTGATTCTTTTTCGTCAAATGGATATATTCCTAAATCGTTTATAGATCCCAATACATATAGAATCTTTCTACCCAGTTAAGGGTTGTAGCCAATAAGATAGATCCACATCAACCATAGAGAAACATGATAATGAACACTATAAGTTATGCGGAAACTAACTTATAATGCTAAGAAGAACAATGAATATTGATAACTAAACTTTTTTATTAATCTGCTAAAACGATTACAGATTACTAACTATGAGATTACTTTTTGGTGAGAGGGATACTTTTTCTAATGCCGTAGGTTTCCTTTTATACACCAAGGATAAACCCTAACAGACTTACAAAACATGTAAAAGATAATACATATCTTTTCCTATAATATCTCAAGTATATCTCTTAAACGGTACTAACTATTTTGTACTAACGGTACAAACTAATACTAACTAAAACTAACAATACAAACTATAATTGTTGGTACTAACTTTATAACTAACGGTACTAAGTTAGGAAAACTATAATTCCTAACAATCCTCCCCTAAACATGATTGTTCAACTTGTTTAACTTCCATGTTTCTTCATTTACTCCTTCTTGAACTCTTGGAGGATGTATCCAAACACTTTTGTCAAATCTAGATCTGAACCTTGATAATTTTGACATCTTCACTATCCCTTATATCAGCAACATTCTTCTCAGCAACACCGCAACAATCCAACAATTGGCTTTGTTAGTTTAATGGGCAAACTACGAGCCATTAACGGATTTGATATTCCTTTACCATAGCCGTTTGTTGCTCTGGGATAGTCAAATTCCATGGAAAACAACACGGTGAATTAAGAACCTTATAATTTTTGATTACACTAGCAACATCAAATTGATTTGGATTGTCTTTACAAAAACCTATTGCTTCTGGACTAGTCAATGCTTCATTGCCAGAACATGGAGCAATTGATAACCAT
Organism: Tanacetum coccineum; assembly: GCA_026074375.1. Classification (NCBI taxonomy): domain Eukaryota; kingdom Viridiplantae; phylum Streptophyta; class Magnoliopsida; order Asterales; family Asteraceae; genus Tanacetum; species Tanacetum coccineum. The sequence continues at coordinate 3,176 of BQNB010094812.1, forward strand.
ATAATTATTTTAGCAAATATCAGCTATCAACAGCTTTGATTGTCTTTACTTGCAACTAATTGATCCTTGGACAAGCCAACTCTTTACTGTAAAGCAAGGTGAGTTGAGAACCATACAATTTTTGTTAAATTGTCAACCATAAACAGATTTGAGAAAGTCCATTACCACAAGCCGTTTGCTTATGGACTAGTCAGTTCTTATGTCTGTTAAACATGGTGAACTGATGACCATTTGTTGTGTGGTTTTGAAACCAACACTCAAAGATCCTTCTCATTTCCATCAGAGTTTTTAGGTTCCAACTCTGCAATTAACTTCTTGACAAATCTAATCAACTCCAATGCCATAGTATTGTCTTCTTCAGATTCCAATTTCAATTCTAGCATTTGCACCAGTACTTTCTTTCTCAAAGGATACTGTTTCTCAACAAGCATATGAATGACTAATCCTTCATCAGTCATTAGAGTATGTACCCCTGAAGAACCATGTAGCTTCCAACTTACTACATTCCAATCCTGCTGTGAGTTCCAAAACTCATCTTCATCACTTGGATTGAACATTATCATTAAGTCTCCCCAAAGTACTCTGTCAAAACCTTCAGGTATCTCATCTTTGTATCTGTCCATCACAAGTTGATATACAACATTCAAATCATCTCTATCAAATATGGAAAGCACCTTCATCAGAGTACTAAAGTATCTCCTTTGTCCACTGCTTCTAATCACCACATTTAGATTAATCTCCTCTAAATCTTTAGCTTCATCATACTGTGGTTTAATTCCAAGATGCTCAGATTTCCATTCTATGATAGGATACTTCTTGTCAAGTATTTCATAATCCACCTCCTTGTCCTCATCTGGAGCTATTGTTAAACATAATCTCAGCTCATCATTCTCTTTCTCACTATCAGTATTATCATCCTGAGAAGTATCTTGTCTGAATCTTCTTTTCCTTGACTTCATCTTTTTCCTAGTGCCAAGTTTTCTCTTTCTGGTACTTTCTTCTTCTTTTCTTTCCTCTTTAATATTGTCATCCTTCTTTGTACCAGTAGCTTTCTTGTTCACATCTTTTATTATCCTCTCATCCTCAGCAGAACCAATAGCAATAAAGTTTTCATCAGACCTTTTTACCTTTTCATACAAGACTTGTATTTCTTCAAAATTCTTGGTCTTCAAATCAGAATGCTTCTTTCCTCCAACATGCTTCAAATATGTCATCATTTGGTTTCTTAGCTGAGTTCTTGTAGGTGGTCTACTTCTGATTTCAGCAGCTCTTTGTTGTGCAAGAAATCTCCTTTGTGCAGCAATAGTATCATGAAGTAACTTGGCTCTCTCTTCAATAGTGAACTTTTCTCTTTCTTCTTCTTGAAGCCTTGCAGCTAGAATGCTATCAGCTTCAATTCTAGCCTGGATATCATCATAATCCCTTATAAGTGCAGCCTTTGTAGCTTCCTCTTCAGCCAACTTTTTCGTTTCCTCTTCTGTTTCCTATTCCTCTTGAACCTTTCTGGCTATTTCTTCATCATTAGCAAGCTGAGCAAACTTTCTTTCAGCTTTATTAACCCTTTCTGATTCAGCCTCTGACTTAGCTTCTTCATCAATAACTTTCTTGCCTTTATCTTTAGGATCAATCTTAGGAAGAGGCTTCAATGTTAACACTGATCTTGTTGATGTAGGCCTTGGTCTATTAGAGTCTTCAGCATCTTTAATCTCAACTCCTTTTTGCTTAGCCTTATTTTGGCTCATGGATACCAGAAACTCAACAATGGTTTCATCATCTCTAAAAACTGTTGGAGTAGCATTTTCATCTGAATTAACATTTTTTGGCTCCGCAGTGAGCTTGTCGGTACTACCATTTAGCTGGTCGGTACTAACTTTTGGCTTGTCGGTACCTTCATCTAGATTGGCGGTACTAACTTGATCTTCAGTACTTACTCCCATTTCATTGTGAGCATCCTCAGTCTCCATGTAATCCATTGCATCAAGATCATCAAGATCATCAAAATCATCATCAAAAGCTTGATCCTTGTGTGCAGTTGGTTTAGATTTGGCAGTTTTCCTCCCCTGTTTAGATACAGACTCTTTTTGCATCTACTTTTTCTGCATAGATTTCTTCCCTGCCAATCTTGTCTTCATGGAAACACTCTTCATCCAAGCTTTGTGGTGTGTGATCACAGGTCTGGCATTCTTCTTAAGCTTCTTGAACTGTGCCTTCAAATCTTTGATTTCTTTAGCTTGAATTGTGACCTGTTTACACAAAGAAACACAAAGATCATATACACTTTGTAGTGTCAGGCCATCCTCATTCCCTGATAGGGATTTATCACTAGATGACTGACCTCCATGATTCCCACCAGAACCCTTTGGATTGGAATCAGGAATAGGGATAGAAGGAGAGGGTCTGGGAGATGGGTCAGGCTGTGACTCAGGTTGGTCTTTACTTGGGTAAGAAGGAGAGGGTATTGGTTGGGATTCAGATGGTCTTTTTGAAGCTTCACCCTCATCCTCTGTTGATTGAACCAACATAGAGTCAAATAATGGTGTGACATTCCCTGAAAAGTTTTTACCCTTTTTTACCATAAATGACAAAACCTTACTAGTCAGGGTATTAATAGGGAAGTGATCTAAAGGGACAGGCACATTCTTTAACTGTTTAGCCAAAAAGACTGAAATAAATCTTGGATACATGACAAACTTTTTCTTTGCATCCAAGTGTCTCATCATACCATCAAAAATTAATTTGGAAAAATTATATTTTTGATTAATTACCAAACAAATCATCGTTGTGGCAATATTAGTGGGATTTGATCCCAAGAAGTGCTTTTAGAACTTATGCAGTGATTCATGGTATGAAAAAGAAATTTCTATTAAGGTGAAAATAGGGCTTTGTTAAATGTTAAGACAGTTAGGTCCCCCTCATACCCCCATTAGCTGAATAGTATCAAATATAGCCTGATTGTTCAAAGTATCTATCTTATCAGCATCATCAAAAAGAAGATCACTTCTTATTGATGCCTCTGAGATAGTCACAGGCTTGCCAGCAACTGTAGCAGTAATATAACTAACATTGTTGATTGTTTTGGATTTAGCAGACATCCAAAATTGTTCAATAAAGGTAGTAGAGACTATAGGACTTACAGTGAGAGCATAGTGAATTGAACTTCATGTAAGAAAGTCATAATCTCATGGCACTCAGCATTTCCCATCAGTCCTTCTCGAAGTAAGCGATCACATTGTGTGTTAGGGTCATGATTCAAGAGCGTAACCATTCTTGACTGAATTGATTGGTTGACGGAGAGAAAAGAATAGGGTTGTTTAGAAGAGACGATTAAAGAGATATTATGTGAGTAAATTATGCAATTAAGATGGGTTTATATAGGTTGAACAAACCCAAGATCAAAGAAACCGTTACAATTTACACTTTAGACCCTTGGCGGTATTTTCTTCAACGGCTTTATAGTGGTACAAACTATAACTATCGGTACTAACTATAAGCCTATCGGTACTAACTTTTGTTAACCAAAAATTGAACAAGTCTGGCAACAAGAGTTCTTTAGTACCATCGATAGCTCTTTCCAATTACTCTCTGGAACCCAAATAACTCTATGAAAAACATCACCATCGTCAAGATTCTTCTGCTCACAGAACACTTCATACAAATTGTACAACAAATCAACTTGCCTCCCCTTAACTAATGCAGCCTATTGATTGATCATTCCAATGTTAACAATCAAGAAATTGAACCTGCTAACATCAAAAGTTTTGGTTAAAAAGATCAACTACATTGTCATCAGTGTGAATTTTTAGCACCTGGAAAGGTTTCTTCTCATAAGCATCCCTAATGAAGTGGTGCCTAATTTCAATATGCTTTGTTTTGGAGTGAAATACTAGATTCTTTACAATGCATATAGTACTCTCATTATCAATGTAGATCTTTGTGTTCATAAAATTGAACCCGTAGTCTAACAATTGATTTTGAATCCATAAAACTTGCCCATAGCAGTTGGCAGCAGCAACATATTCTGTCTCTATAGTAGAAGTAGCCATAATTGTATGCTTCTTCCATTGCCATGAAATAAGTCTCCTGCCAAGAAATTGACAACCTCCTGTTGTGGATTTCCTGTTAAGATTTGCTCCAGCATAGTTACTATCTGAGTAAGCTTCTAGGTCAAATGATGACACTCTAGGATACCAAAGGCCTAGTTTGGGTTTTCCCTTTAGGTACCTAAAGATTCTCTTCACAGCATTTAGATAGGAGGTCTTTGGAGTTACCTGAAACCTAGAACAAGCACAGACTGTAAACATAATATCAGGCATAGAAGCAGTCAAGTATATTAAAGAGCCAATCATAGATCTATAAAGGTGTACATCCACATTAGTAGCTTCCTCATCCTTGACCAAAGGCTTTTGGGTCTCAATTGGTGTACTAGCAATCTTTACACTGGCAAAATCAAACTTCTTCAGGATTTTTACAACATACTTATCCTGACTTATAAAAATACCATCTTCTTTCTGTTTAACTTGTAATCCAAGAAAGAAGGTGAGCTCTCCTATAGAACTCATCTAAAATCTACTCTTCATCAATGCCTCAAATTCATCACACCAAGATCTCTTTGTAGAACCAAAAATAATGTCATCCACATAAACTTGTACTAACATGATATGATTTTTGTCCTTCTTAATAAAAAGAGTCTTGTCAATAGTTCCTTTTTTGTATCTATTCTTCAACAAGAAAGTAGATAAAGTAGTATACCAGGATCTGAGAGCTTGGTGTAAAACATAGAGAGCTTTCACAACTTTATAGACCTTCTTAGGACACTTAGGATCTACAAAACCTGGAGGTTGAGACACATATACCTCCTCATCAATTATGCCATACAGGAAGGTACTCTTCATATCCATCTGATAAACTATGAATCCCATATAAGAAGCAAAGGCCAAAAAGATCCTAATGGCTTCAATCCTAGCCACAAGAGCAAAAACCTCATCATAGTCTATCCCTTCCTCTTGCCTATGTACCTGGGCAACCAACATTGCCTTATTTCTAACCACAACACCTCTTTCATCCGTCTTGTTTCTGTAAACCCATTTTGTCCCAATTGCCTTCTTCCCATAAGCCAAATCTATAAGAATCCAAACTTTCTGAATCTTGAATTGCAGCAGTTCTTCTTGCATAGGATCAACCCAACTTTCATCTTCAAGTGCTTTAGATATCTTCTTGGGTTCAATTTGAGACAAGAAACAAGCAAATAAACAATGCTGGAAGTCCTTATGATTATTTCTTCTCTGCTTTTGAATATAACTTACAAAAGCATGGGCTCCAGAACTTTTGTTTACTTTGCTCCTTGTTTGAACTGCTAATTTTGGATCTCTAAGAATTTGAGTTGAAGGATGAATAGAGTGAATCCTTGATGTGAGAATAGGACTAACATTCACAATAGTTTCTAAATTTATGAAGTCAGCCACTGTACCCTCATCATCATAAGATGTATTGGTAAAAATACCATCATTAGGATTGTCATAAATATCCTCAAGAGCGGGTATTTGAGAATCATCTTGGTCAGTATTGGTTAGATCAGTGTAGGATAGTCTACCAGAAGGACTAGCAGTACTAACTGGTATGCTAGCAGTATTAACTGTGTTAGTACTGCTAGCTCTAGCAGCTCCTGCTTGAAGAAGCAAATCCTTAGTATCTTGGGCAAACTCCTTTCTAAGAGCTTCAGCTGCATCATTAGCCTCTTTTTCTTGTCTTTTAAGCCTTTCAAGCTCATCCAAAAAGGATTGATCCTCCTGACCTACTGGCTTCTCATTTGTCTTTAAATTAGTATTCTTATTAGGCTTTTCACCTTCATTCTTTACTTTTGAGCTCTTGACTATTGAAGTATAAGAAGACCATATTGGCAGTACAAAGTAGTCTTGAGCAGATTCAGCTTCCATTTCAGAATTTCTTGCATGAATATTATCTTGTGTACCTGCACTATGATTAGCTTTTTTTGGACCTGCATGTTTGTTAGCTTGATTCTCTGATCTCACAGGCTGATAATTCATTGAATCAGTTAAATAATCAAGATCAAACAGCTAATTTGGTCCTTTCCCTGCAACATTTGGTTTATTTTCTAAAAAGGTTATATGCAGGTTTTCTTCAACTCTTTTGGTTTCTAAATTGTATACCCTAAAAGTCTTTCTATTTAGAGAATACCCTACTAAAAACCCTTTATCAGATTTCCCATCAAACATGCCCGGGTGGTCAATAGTATTCAAGATGGTCACATGGCACCCAAAAGGTCTTATATAGCTTATGATTGGTATTTTACCAGTTATAAGTTCATAAGGTGTCTTATTTTGAGGCTTGGTTACTAATACCCTATTAAGGACATAACAAGCAGTACTAACTACTTCAGCCCAAAAAGTGTTAGGTAAAAATGAATCTGCTAGCATAGTTCTAGCAGCCTCAATATGGGTTCTGTTCTTTCTTTCAGCAACTCCATTTTGTTTTGGAGTTCTGGCATTACTGTATTCCCTCTTAATCCCTTTTGACCCACAGAATTCAATAAAATCCTTGTTCTTAAATTATGTACCATCATCACATCTAATAGTTTTAACTTTTTGATTTAATTGGTTCTCAATTTGTCTTATAAAGTCCTTAAGGATTCCACTAGTTTCATCCTTAGTTCTTAAGAAGAACACCCAACTAAACCTGCTAAAATCATCAGTGATAACAAGGTAATAAGTCTTATGGTTTATGCTCCTTACAGATGTAGGTCCAAATAAGTCCATATGCAAAAGCTGTAAGGGCTGACTAATAGAGCTCATGATTTGTCTTATTAAGGAGGCCTTTTTGTGTCGCTTTCCTTTCTATCAAAGAAACACAGTTTCAAGTTGTGGGCATTTTGAAAAATCTTATAAAAGGTAAACCTCTTACATGGTTTCCCTCCAAGTTTGTTTAGTTTTTAAAGTCTAACATGACCTAACCTCCTATGCCATTTGTTAGATTCATCAATTGTTGCCTTTGCAATCAAACAAGTTAAACCTCTAGAAGGAACAATGTTCTCTAGGTTGAAACTGTACATATTGTTTTGTCTAGGGACTCTAAGTAATACTTGATTTTCATCAAGTAACTTAAAGTCAAGAGCATAACAAAAGAATTCGAGATGTCTGTGAGAGACCTTGTTCTTCTATTAGTCACACATCTTTGACACAGAGATAGAGATTTAATGACTGTAGTTCTTTCATAAAGCACACATCCTCAAAATCTAAATTTCCTGTTTTTATTTTACCTTTACCAGTTATGTAACATTTACTACCTCCAAAAGCAACATGGCCACCATTATAGTCTTGATATTCCGCAAGGTAGGCCTTGTTTCTAGTCATGTGCCTAGAACATCCACTATCAATAATCCATTTGTTCTTTAAAGCTCTGTGTGGATAATATTGCCATTTAATAAGAAGAGATTAGGATTCTCTTAGGGACCCAAGCCAGTTTGGGCTTGTGTCTGATAGTGGATCTTTAGAATATAAGTTATTAGTTAAAAGAAATTTGATTTAGTAACTTATAAGGAGGTTTAGTAGTAATTCATTAATTGAGAGTTAACACATTTTGTAGAATTTTGATTTCCACATTGTATTTGGAGACTTTGTTCCAGTAATGTCTTTTGGGTCTCCAATTACAACCTGCTGAGGGCTTAACAGCAGTTTCCCTTTTTCCCCCAACAGCACTAACTGCTTTTACCTCAGCAGTATTAACTTTTTGATTTGAAAATTTTGTTCTTGGTGCTGTTGTTCTATTAAATGGCCTTCTAATAGGTGAATGAGTTTTATGAAAAATAGTTTTTGGTCTAACATTATTCACAATAGGTTTAACAGTATTAACTTTCCTGGCAGCATTAGTTGGTGCTGCCTGACTGTTAAAATTATGTCTAGCAGTATTAACATTGTTAGTACTGCTAGCTCTAGCAGTATTAACTGGAATTCTGCCAGTTCTAGTTAGTACTGCTGTAGGAACAAATTGGTTTTGGTGATTCACTCTTTGCACATTGTTCCACACTGGCCTATTTTCCCTTTGATCAGTACCCTTACACATCCTTTTGTTCAATTCAGCTTGTTTAGCCATTCTTTTCTCATGGAAATCACAATCTCTAATAAGATGGCTAAAACTACCACATACAAAACATGCCTTTTTAGTAAACCCATATCCCAAACCTAATTTTTTAGACATTAAACCACTACAATCCTTTTTGTTAGGTTTAGGATTTTGACTACATGTGTTTTGTTCTTTAACAGTTTGCCTAGGAGTTTTTACATGCTTAACAATATTAACAAAATCAAAACTAGGTACTTCCGGTTCTTTTGTGGGTAGAGACACATGTTCATCATCACTATATGATTCATACTCCTCAATGATAGGAGCATCAGACCCGACTTTAGGTTGACTTACTACTTTGGGTTCATTGACAACTGGTTCAGGCATAGATTCAAGTATTTCTTCACTAGAATTGGATTAACAAGAATTAAAGTCACTGCTCCTAGCATCAGATTCACTAGGTTTAGATTGCTTTGGACCATATGTAAACTGTGACTCGTCAATTTCAATATCAGGTCCAGAAGAGATGTAAATCCCTATCATTGGAGGGGGGACAACATGCATTCCTTCTGCATATCTATCATTCACTGGACTATCTTCTATATCACTAGACCTACTGTCAAATACACTTCCAAAAACTTCATTTTCATAACTTAAGACACATGTATGCATTTGATTTCCATACCCAAGCCCAGCTTTGTCCCTAGCACTCATCTGACTATTTAGCAAAATATTAAGACCTTTAGAAGAGTTGTGCCATTTTTCTACTTTAGCTTTTAATTCTTCTTTTTCTTTTTCAGCTTTTGCCAATAGTTTCTTATGATATGTGAGCACATCAGTTTTATCATCTAAATTAATTTTCATAAACCTAATATTTTCCTCATACCAAAGTTGATTTTGTTGATATGCAGCTAGTTGTGCTTCTACTTTCTTTAAAGCTTGAGTATATGCCTGAATTTCTATACTGGCATTACCAAGTTGTTCCCTCTGTTCATCATATAATTTTTTAAGTTTAGCATAAGATTCTTTACACTCTTTTGAACAAGAATTTACCTCAGTGTCTAAGCCTGAATTACTGTAAGCCATCAAAACATAGTTCTCTTGCTCATCTTTTGAGTGACTGGTCCAATCAACACCATCTCCATTAAGAGTTACCAAAGCTTTAGGTTCCTCCTGTTTTCCAGGTCTCCTTCAACTGTCTTTAGCTTTGTACCCAGTGTATCCAGCATTTCTCCTCCTACTATCTTGATTCCCCTTAGATCTGCATTCTCTAGCAAAATGCCATGTCTTGTAACAATTGTAGCACTCGACTTTGGACTTATCAAAGCCAACTGGTTCCTTGGCATCAAACTGCAGCTTTCTTCATGTCTTTTTGTAAAACTTCTTCAGTCTTATGGAAATCATGGCCACCTGCCATTTTAAATCCATTTCTTCTAAATCAAACTCATCAAGTTATTCTAAATCCCCATGATCCAATTGTGGACCACTGGATTGATTAGCAAAAAAGGAGTGCATGAGTTCATCAGTGTATGAAGAAGAGCCTTCCCTTTGGGGGTTATGACAAGAAGAGCTAGAAGCACCATAAGCAGTACTAACTTCATTAGTACTGCTAGTGTTCTCAGAAACAAATGCCACATTTTACGTGCTAGAAGATGATGCAGAAGAGCCTTTAACATCAGGCTCAAAGACTCTAAGATTATTATACAGATCATCAAAACTAAGACTGTCCACTCCTGGCTTGGTCCTCATGATTAAAGAAACTTGAGACTAGGATGAAGGTAGAGACCTAAGGAACTTCTGATTTGCATCTTCAGTGGAGACGCCTGCACCATGAATCTCTAGTTGACTCAGAAGACTCTGAAACCTGTCATAGCCTTTATGCAACCCTTCTGAGTTTAATACAGAGAAGCCTTCTAACTATTGCTTTAGAATATACTTCTGCATCTTCTTTGATTCATCATTGCCACCAAATCTAGATTTGATAGCTTCCCACATCTCTTTTTCATCAGTCATTTTGTGAAATTTAGCAAGGTGATCTTCTAGTAAAGCCATAAGCAAGGTGGTCCTTGCTTTTCTTTCTTTTTCTCTGGCTAAAATTTCTTCTGTAGTCTTGGGAGGCAAAACCTTTATTACACCATTTGTATCAGTTGAGACACTCACAGGACCATTGCCTCTTTAAATGACCTCCCAGATAGGATAGTCTGTATGGGCAAAATAATGTTCCATTTTCATAGCCCATATGTCCTACTCTCCCTTCTTAAGAATAGGGAGTTTGATGGTTGAGACAATATGAGGGGTTTGTTATGTTGGTGTTTGTGTTTGAGGTGGTGGTGGTGGTGGAATATCATCATCTGATCCAACCATTGAATAGATTTGTAAGATAGAGGTTTATAACTGGTGGGTTTTAGTTCTTCTTACTCAGAGTTTCTCTACAAGCTCTGATACCACTTGTAGATCCCAATTCAATATAGATCTTTCTAGCATGTTAAGGGTTGTAGCCAATATGAATAGTTCCACACTAACTACAGGAGAAACAATGACTATGAACACTATAAGTTATGCAGAAACTAACTTATAATGCCAAGAAGAACAATGAATATTAATAACTAAACTTTTGTATTGATTTGCTAAAATGATTACCGATTACTAACTATCAAATTGAGAGATATCTATTCTCTACTGCCATAGGGTTCCTTTTATACAACAAGGATAAACCCTAACAGACTTACAGAACGCGTAGAAGATAATGCATATCTTTTCCTATAATAGCTCATGCATATCTCTTAAACGGTACTAACTATTAAACGATACTAACTATTTTGTACTGGCGGTACAAACTAATACTAACGGTACAAACTATAACTGTCGGTACTTTCTATTACAACTAGCGGTACTAAGTCAGGAAAGCATAATTCCCAACACCATGTGTAATGAATCATAGGGTATGAGTAGTTTTGCTCGGTGCTTAATTGAGGTAAATTCAGAGGCTGATCTCGCGGATGTTGTTACTATTGGTATTCCATCTCTTTCTGGAGATGGTTTCACCAAAGAAACCATCCATGTTGAGTATGAATAGAGGCCACCCAGATGTGATATATGTAAGATTTTTGGTCATGTTTATGACTATTGCCCTAAAAAGGTGATGACTCCTCCTATTGTTACTACTTCTAATGTTGTTACTCCTACTATTGAGGAGACTAATGATGGTTTTCAAATGAAGAGGAAAGGTAAGTCCAAGTCTACTAATGGTGGTCAATTTACTAGTCCTTCGGTTAAACAAAATGTTAGATATAAGTCAAAGGCGACTACTACTACACCAAAGAAGGGAGCTACTTATGTTGGTAATACATCTCAATCGTCATCTATGTTGAAGACGACTGGTAATTCGTCTAAGAAAGATAATCTTTCCATGTCTAATTCTTTTTCTGCCTTATATGATGAAGAAGAAGATGTTGAAAATGTGCATGATGAATCGGCTAACTTAATTCAAAACACAAAAGCTGGTGGAAGTTCATCTTTCATGGCTGCTGCTGGTTAGCTTGTTCAGTTGTGTCATGTGTTCTAGTTGCATTTAGTTGTCTCTAGAGTTGTAAGAGTTTATGGCATGTCATAAGCTCTAGTTTTAGGTGTTTATCAAGCTGTTTAGCTTGAGGTTAATTTGATACTTTAGTCACATTCCATTTGTACTTAACTTTTTCGGTTTTAGTACACTTTACCGGGGTAACCTTTTACCTAAAAAAATATTTTAATAAAACCATTAATTATATGTGTGTATTGGTGCATTAAATAGTTGTATACATAGCATCAAAACTTGTATTACTTAAAAACTACATAAGTTTTGTACATCTAAGGATTATACCATAAGCTTTATGATATGCGTTACTTAAAATTAAGTTGCATTTAAGGATTGCACCATAACCTTAATAAGTTGTATTACTTAAATTTTTGTGTGCAATGATTGAAGAGAGATGGTCTAATTTGCATTATATATAGTATAGATTAAAAACTATATAAATTTTGTGCATCTAAGGATTGTACTATAATCTTTATAATGTGTTATTTAAAATTAAGTTGCATTTAAGGATTTCACCATAAGCTTAATAAGTTATATTAAAGAAAAATCTTATAAACCTTTTAATAGGTTTATCAGTTTACTATGTTTAGGAAAACTTTTCTAGCAAACAAAATTGTTATAAGTGCAGTGCTGAAATTAAGCATGTAATTTTGGAAGTGTTACTTTAAAATAGTGTGATGTAAGCTAAATACGAAACACACAATAATCAGAAAACTTTTCAAAATTAGACTTTTCATATATTTGAGTTATTCTAGCATCAAAATATGATTATTAAATAGGCTAAAAACTCAAAACGGGCCTAAAAGACAAACAGACCAGTCTCTTAGCCCAAAAACAAAGTCCAACAATGATAACATTAAATAGTTCATACTTTTTAGTGTCAAAATCCCTATCAAAATGCTTGTAATTATCATATAAATGCCTGATGATACTTAATCACTTTATATTTTGTTTACAAGAAAATATGAGCATTAGAACGATGAGACATGAGAATTAGACGTGAAAAGTGAAGAAAGCAAGGCTACTAAAGCCTAACTACGGCGTAGTTGCCCTTGATGAACTACGCCGTAGTTCATCTATGGAAAGTATTGTCATCGCCCTTGTTACGTCATAATTTCTTTGTCACAACTTCTTCGTAACTTGCCACGTATGAAGAATGATTGCTGATCCAAGTCATAGCTACGACGTAACTGGCCTATATGGTTACACCATAGTTAATATTAAGCCTGCAACATGGAAGCCCACATCAGCTTAGTTACGGCGTAACCAAACACATCATCTACGTCGTAACTGAATCATACACTATAAATAGAGCCCTCATTCATGCACATTCGACATCCACTTCACACAGGAGTCTAAGGAATGACTAAAGGCTTTTATAAGAAGAAGAATTCCACCTCTTTCACCACGAATCCAAGGGAGAAGTCACTTTACTTATATTTTGTATTAATCATTCATTAAACGGATCTATTAAGAATTATGTTTATTCAATCCATGATTTCATTCATTATTTCTTACTGTGTTCTTGCTATGAGTGGCTAAGCACTTCTAGTGCTGGCCTAGTTATGAATTTGTTAATGCTATGATGCATGTTTCCTGTTTGTTTATCGTTTTGTTGGATATCCATATAGCCTATTGATTGATCCCTGAGTTTTGGTAGTGTTGAGGGTAGCTTAGATCCTGTTAATCCTTTTATTAGGCGAACCAGTTGAACTTAGAGTTAATAGGGTACTAGGATAAGTTGGCATCTATCCCTAGTGTAAGAATTAACCAAATTACCACCTTTGCTACATTAAATACTTAAAAAGCTCAGGAAACTCTTTCAGAGGAGGTTTATAATCTATCTTAGGTTATAGAAATGTCTTTAGGATAATTAGGGTTTAATCACTACAACGTGGATACCCTGCCTTCATGACTTTTGGGGATTTGGGATCACGAGAAGTATATGACCGACTTCGATGTTAATTCGGGTCTGTTGATATTAAAACCACTAATAAAACGATTTCTAGACATTGCACTAGGAAACACATTATAACGTTACCAGAGGAATAACTAGGTTAGCACGCCTTTCTCCTTGATTGTTTTCAATTTAATTTCTTTTAGCATTATATTTCCTGTTAAGATTTCAAAATCAATTTAAACCATTTTCCAACTAGTGACATATTTCAAATTATAACTAAAACACTTAGCTCTTGGGACGACCTCAGATTTACCAATCCTGCACTACATACGACTAGGTTCTTTGCCCGTTAGTGCGTGTAGATCTTAGGTAAACAAGTTTTATAAATTTAAAACTTGTAAAATTAATTTAACATTAATAACGAATCAAGTTTTTAGCGCCGTTGCTGGGGAGCTAAATTTAGTTGTAATTTGAATCCTTGTTTTTATTTTTGTACTAATTTCTGTTAATTCTTTTAGGAAGCATAATGGGTGAGGTAGACATCAACACTCTCACCATGGAGCAATACGTGGCATTGACTCGCAGGAACCAGGCACGAGGCATGGTTAAACCCGAGATTAGAGGCAATGTCAACTTCTAAATCAAAATCCAATTCATGCATGAATTGAGGGAGGACACCTTTTCCAAGAACAAAAATAACGATGCTCATGAGCATGTTGAACAGGTTTTAGACATCGTCATTTTGTTTAACATTCCAGGAGTGTCACATGACGCAATCATGCTACGTGTTTTCCCTATCACACTTACTAGAGCCTCTAAAAGGTGGATGGACAGACTAACCCCATGAACTGTCAACACCTGGGATCACATTGAAAAGAAAATGTGCATGCTTTTCAAGTAGGGTGCCAAACCCATGGAGGAGCTCATCTCGACAAGGAATGTCCACTTGACAAAGAAGTAAAGAGTGTAGAAGAAGTGAAGTATGGTGAATTTGGACGCCCTTTCATTGGTGGAAATGGGGCTAAATATCATGTAGGTCTACTAGGATACTACACACATGTCAATAATCGCCTACCTTTTGGAGAAAAAAGGCCTCGCTTAGAGAAACTTATGAACAAGCACATTGAGGAGTCAACACGAAGAAGAGCTGAGATGGAAGAATAGGTAAGGAAACTTCAAAAGGGCATGGAAATTAATACACGAAATCAAAGTGCCTCTCTTAAAAATATGGAAACCCAAATCGAACAGCTAACAAAGGAGTATCATGCAAAAGCTGCTAGTGAAGTAGCCACTTCGTCAATTGGCCAATGCAAGGCGGTTTTTGCTAACGAGGATGCACCAATTGACGAAACAGCTTCTAATGAAATTAACGAACTCCATAGAGTATATTTCATTGTTGATGATGATATACAGGTTGCTAAAGAAGAAGATTATATTCCATCAGGAGTCTTGCCATGCCAACTACCACCAAAAGAATTAAATCGAGGAAGTTTCACTCTTCCCTGCACTATTGGTAGTTTAAATTTATATGCTATGGAAGACTTAGGAGCAAGTGTTAATATCATGCCTAAATCAATGTTTGAGCACTAAAAACTAGCTAACCTAAAGAAAACTGACATGCTAGATGAAATGGCTGATATGACAAAGAAAGCCCTTGTAGGAATAGTGGAAAACGTCCTTGTTAAAATCGATAAGTTTATATTCTCCTTAGATTTTGTAGTTATCGATATGTTAAGAGATCGTAATGAAACCATGATTCTTGGTAGACCATTCCTAGCAACCATTCATGCTCAAATCAATGTGTTCAATGGAGAAAAATCTTTAGGAATCAGGGAAGACAGGGTTACTATTGATGTTTCACAACTCAAGTTGAGAAAGGGTATATGGTAAACTCAACTCAAGACGATGAATCTTTTAACCCCTTGGATATCAAAAGTGATGCATCTTCATATAAATCACCGTTATGTCTGTAATTTGAGAGATCTAACAACTTTGATAATCAAAACAATAATGATACACCCATCAATGATGATATGCATGAACAATGCAATAAGAAGGTAAGGATTATTAAGCCAGACACAAACATCCTAAACGCGGATTTTTGCAAACCCATTAAGCAAGAATGCGATGGAACATTCAAGGTATGGCGAACCTGTGACCCAGCCATGAAGTTATGCAATGGGGGGAATGAAATCTATGAGGTTGATGAGCAGGGAACAATGAAATATTGGTACTATTACCTTGATGATAAAAGAAGAAACATGGGGGGAAAGGGTTTATCATTTCTTGACTTCCTCTTAGTAAGGTATGGGACTAGCAAAGTCGATGATTCAACTTGGGATAGTATGTATGCGAAATGGTGTAATGAAAATTCTATCCCCTGGACACACAAAAGCACCTTAGCCCAAGGAGATGTTGCTATCCCACATCATCAAAATGATAAAAGCAAACCAAGACCAAGGGACTATCCCTTCAAGGAGTGGTTGTTAATAAAAGTCAGACACACTGATGTAAGTGAGTCCGTAAATAAAGCTTTATTAAAATTAAGGATCATTGATTATTTTCAAGAAGAACCGGGAGCCCCCAAAGACCCATGTTCAAGAAGTTTTGATAAATATAAGTGGGTGTTCGATATAGAAATCTAGTAATTGGCTGATGAGTATGAGTTAGAAATAGGAAAGTTGGTCATATGTTCGATGATATATAGGAGTATTGTGAGAAGGTTCAAGGAGATAATGACTCATGCCATGACCTTGGTTTTGAAGAAGATGAGAGATATAAGAATATGATTGACATCAGGGATTATGACCATCATAAGGTTCATGTTGAAACATTTGAAGTGAAACAATACTCATTTAAAAACGGAAACAGTTTCATTTGTTTCGGCAAGCAACTGGATGATACTCTACCATTAGGATGAATAAACGGATCAAGATTCAAGGATATGATCCGAATGGAGATAGACATAGACTGTGGTGTCCAAAAAGAAATATAGAGTGGGTTTAAGTCTAACTTAAAGACTCATAAATAAACAAAAGTGCTTGTCGGGAGATAACCCGTCCTTTATCCTCGTATTTTATTTAATTTTTGCATTTGGTTGGTTTTGTATGTTTCTTACTTGGTTTTCCAGGTTCTCGATGCATGGGGATAGAATTCAAGGTCTCCTCGACTTGTAATTATGTGGTAACATTGTTGCTGTCTACAACAACTACGGCGTGAAGAATAATCGTATAACATACATGGAAAGATGAGGAAAGTTTTTTTAGTGAGAGAAAGAGGGTTGGATGAACACTTAGAGAGAGAAAGTAAACTTGTAATATTATGTGTGAAAAATGAACAACTAACCACCTCTTCAAGGCATGGAAAGGTGTATAAATACCTATACATGGCACGTGGGCTTGGGCTAGCATGGGTTTATCCATGGGCCTTAGCAAACTAACTATGTAAGTTTACAAAAATTACTTAACGAGCTAACGACTATTATCTATAAAAGCGACCGACACTTTCATGTTCCTAACAATCTCCCCCTAAGGGAGGTCGCTCCATTTTACAAAAACTTAAACCTAGCATACTATGCTTTAACTTTAGTTTTGAGCTTGTAGTCTTTAACTTGTGAATTGATGTAGTGATAATATACTTTTTGGCTTGAGCTTGTTCTTATAGCTTGACTTGTAAGTGAATATGTGATCTTGAGCATCTTGAGATCATCAACCAAGCATAATCTCTTTACGTAATCTTGTATGCTTTGCCATCTTGTGAACTTGTGACTTCTGGGCCGACATGCTCATACCTTTCTTGATTTGTTGACTTGAAAAGCTTTAATGTTGTATCTTTCTTGAAATTCTTTAAATTTAACACCTCGTCACTTCAAGAAAGACGTTTGGTATCAGAGTAGCGGAAGTCTTGAAACATGTACTTGAGCTTTCATAATGTCTTTATGTTTGTCGGTCGGGTATGAGCATGTGGCAATGAATCGTGACTCATCGGGAATCAGCTGTACCAATCGTCAGGAGTACCTGCAGGTTTAGGTTAGTGATAATCAATAGATATGGACGAGAGTGTCTTTGTTACTTCGTCAAATACGGTTTCAATAACCACGGTTCCCCATTGATCAGTATAAATACTGCCTGTGATCAGGTAGAATTTTGAAGAATCTCCTTGACAGGGTTTCGCAGCTGCACTAGCCATTCTCATTACTGGAGCGTCTCAAAGCAGACAACACGGTATGAGTAAACCAGCAAGACGAGGTCTTACCGATTGAATAGAAAAATCAATTTGAAAATTAATCGACGTGTCACTAGCTAAAGTGATTTTGTGACACATCAAGAGTGTTAATCATTTCAAAATTCATCATCAATCGTCAATTCACAACCTGGAACAAGTTTAATTCTTATAGAATCGTACCATTATTTCTTTCTAGTTGTCACAAGTTTGATTCATATAGAATCACACAAGTCACCTACCATTAGCTTGTTTGATATTGGCTCAAGCAGGATTTCCATCTTCATTGTGAATTATATCACTCGGATGTTCTGGCAAAATCACAAGGATAATACGTAGGACTCTTAATGTATCTCTTGTTATTCACATTGTGTGACTTAGCAAGCATAATTTGACAAGTGTCCTAATGAGATTTATGGATGATCTCTTTTAGCTCTCGACTCAATAGTGCATTTTGTTTTTAGTGATTAGAGGCTGGAGCAGACTGCCACCTTTTTAATATCAACTAACTCCGAGTAAGAAAGTCGATAGAAATACGTGTAATCTTTATGAGAAATGAAACAAGAGTCTGTTGAGAGATCTTGAGTGGCTAGGGAGGGTTGTGCATAGCGTCACTGGGTCCATGACTGTCTTCAATGTTAGAAAACAACTTAGTGTTTCTGACAGATTATGTATTGACCCGGTTTTTGCCTAAGCGTATGGAGGGCTTTTTTCTTTTCACCCTTTATCCTTACATTTATTTTTCATTCTTCAACCCCTTCAATGCTTACCGAGACTTCATAACTAACACCTTGTTGGGTTTGTTCTAGTGTTAGCTCCATCTCAGTCGGTATTATTCCCGATTCTCACTTTTTCTCCTTTTGTATCATACCTAAGAACTTCTACACTAACTAATGGATATCCCTGGGTAGATCCCTCCGATTTTGGCTAGATCATGGGATTTCAATACCTATGACTAACCACCTTATAACTCCATAAATTTAAGTACATGGTCGGTCTTTTGGGTATTCCATCATAATCAAAACCAAAATCATTCGAAAATTCAATCAAAGTGTTTGATATAAATATCAAAAGATTTACACTTTAAGAGTTTTTCATCATCACTAAAAGCCCCCCCTTAACATGTGCATCGTAATCATAGTACATGCTAAGTGTGGAGTGAATTGAGTCCATTTTATCTGATCCATTTCAATACAAATTAGATTCAGTTTAATCACATTTTCTCCCTTTATCTAAAATGTTAATCCTTTGATATTTTGGATATCAATTGATTAAACGTTCAGGGACAAAATGTTACATAATATCTAATAGGAACATTTTAATGCTCCCCCTCAATTTTTAAGGGTTTATAAGACAGTGCTGAGTATAATAATTTGAAAATTTAAGGAATTCTTGAAAAATTTGTACTCGAGCACTCCTTAACATCACCTTAATATCTACACTACATATATACAAATTTCACAAGTTATTTATTATGTACAAGGATTGACCTTTTATTGATGATGACAACATATGATAAGTCATATGGTCCTTTGTAGCAGCCGAAGGTCACCCCCGTACGGTCTCCCACCAAAAAATCTTTCTAAACTTCTTAATATCCTCCTCGACTTGAGCTGTTTGTCGATCACTTGGATCATAGCTTTTTGCTTGTTCCCTATCACTCTGTTTCCATATTGTCCGTGGTAGATATTCCATCCTAATCCCTTTCAGATAATCATTAAGAGCAGTTTGAACATCATCGAGTGTACTGTCACTAAACTTGTAGAGTTCATCAATACACATCAACTTGTTCTTCTTGTATTTGTTCTGATAGATGAAGCCTCTAGGATTGGAATATGCTGTATAGGCATCCATGTGTTTGAGATCAGATCTGTACGTATCTATCTTTGTGATGTTGAGCTTATTTTGGTAACTCTCGACACCTAACTGAAGATCTTTAACACGCCTTTGGATGACAATACTTATTGTAAACATCCTTAGAGAGACACCAAAAGCTAGACGATCTTCAACATTGAGATTTGTCAGCTTGCCTTGAACACGAAGTATCAACATATCTTTGATGTCTTGAAGGTGAAGCCTCTTGAAGTCTCATTCCTTGAATGTATATAGCTTGTCACCATCTCTATGAACGGTGATCCAATCTAAATGTTTGTAGCCATGCCATTCGACAATCTGAAGTTTTGTGATAGCAATGATTCTACGTTTGTAGTAGACATCACGAGCAGATTCCCTGTTAGCAGCAAATCCATAGAATTGTTGACGTTTGCGTCCCCAATGAGAAATTCCCTAGAGTGCATGTTTGTCGTAGTTGACCGGTACTTCACTCCACATTGTGTTAGGGACCAAATCTTCACTCTATTTGACATGACCATAATCTTCATCCTTGGTTTTCGTAACAGAAGTTGCATATGTTTGGCTTGAGACACCACCAGATAGATACGCAAGGTCGTTATTAATGAAGTGATCAAATGGTATAACTTGACGACGGCGAGAGTTAGGTATCAATGGTAGTGGCTTTCGCAGATCATGAGGATATTATTGTCCTTTAGGGTTGTTATGTTACACCAATCTTTGATGATGAGCCAATACATAAGGTACAAAACAATAATGACAACTATAATGTGTTTGCCATGGAAAATGAACATCTTGAGCAACCTGAATCTAGTAATGACTAGGGGTGTTCAAAAAAACCGAGAAACCGACGAACCGAGCCGAACCGCTCGATCCGAAACCGAAAAAATCGAAACCGAAAAAAATCGAAACCGAAAAAACTCGCTTATCACGGTTCGGTTTCGGTTTTTATTTTTAGATATCCGTGGTTAACCGAACCGAACCGTGCATAATATACATGAAGTTTTTTAACTAAATATTCAAATAATTGTACAAGTATTAATCATATTATTGCACTACTTTTATTTTATAACGATTTTTGTGCCCCAATGTAAGTATTTCTAAACATTTATGTGTGAAAAATGATTATTGTGATTGTAATCTATAAACGTCGAATAAATATAATTTGTTAATATGTTATGTATAAATATTTAAATGAAATTATTGTAACGAAATAACTTTTATATGACTTTTACGTATTCAACGTCATTTAATTTTACTAAAATGATATTTTACGTTATAGACTATGTTATTGTTTATATGGTTAAACTCGATTAAATATCTAAAATGGTTAACCGTGACCCGAACCGCGGGTAACCGCTCACTTCGGGTACCCGCGAGTTCGGTTACCCGCCTAGTACGGTTCGGTTTCGGGTAGTAAAATTCATTACCCGCCCCGTGACGGATAGTGAAAATCTTTCAACTAACCTAACCGAACCGCCCCATGAACACCCCTAGCAGCTATAGCAAGAGATGTCTTTGATTCAGTGGATGAACGAGTCATAACCTCAGCTTCGAGTTGTTCATTTACTGTCTTCTTAATTTTTGGCAAAATCTTGTAGACTTGAGCTTTAATTTGTTCCTTGACTTGATCATTGATTATTTTCTTAATGTTATCATTAAGTTTGTTGAGGAAGTCTGCATTTTCAGCTTGGGCTTCATCTCTGAGTCTTTCGGATTGTAACTGAACAACAGTTTTAACGGCTTCATGCATCTTGTTGGCAAGGTACGCATCAATAATGCTGAGAAATAGAAGAGACTGCTTCAGCAAATTAGTTTGTTTGCTTGAACTCAGAGAAGTCAGTTTCCAAAGTTTTAAGTCGATGGTCAAACCCGAATAAAGAGCAAAGTTGGGAAGATCTTGCAGGTAGGAACTTGGAACAGTTGTTAGTGTGGGAACCGGTGTTTGTTGTATATGTATGATGAGAGGAGTAGGTGGTGGAGGAAGAGTTGTTGCAGACACAAGAGGTGGCTCAACAATAGTGGTGACCGAAACATCTACAAGTGAAGTTGCCTCAGTGTTAAGAGTAAATATTGAGTCAATACATGTATCTGTTCTGGGGTTGAGCATGTTAGTAATGAATCCAGATGACACAGAAGAACTCTGTTGTTGACCTTCAGGAGTGATCGGAGCAGTGATTATCACATGAGTATCTTCTGTTTCCTGAGTTGCTTGAATAGTAGGCAGTGGAGCATCTGTCATCACAGTGTCTCTTCCCTCCAGATTAACGTTCACCTCCCTGTATAGCTCATTCGCTTCGTCCTCTTCATGTGTCGCCTCTTCATTTATTTCTTCGTCCTCAGTATTCGCTCCTTGAACTTCTTCATCACTTTCTTCATTGCTTTCATCATCAGTAGATTCAGCATGTGAAGGTGTTTGAACTCTAGGATCAAAGCTTTCTTCTTCTCTTTCTTCTTCATCATGAGTTGAGAACATAAGATGAACAAAGTCATCACCATTGTTGTCTGAATCAGTTTGCTCATTATTATCATCTTGATTATCATCATCTTGATTATCATCATCTTGATTATCATCATCTTGATTATCAACATCATCATCATCATCATCATCATCATTTAAGCTCACTTCATCATCATCCTCCTCGTCACTGGACTTCCAAGAGATTTGCTCATCATCAGAGTTATATGTAGGTACATCGAGAACCCCTGGTATAGCACCAGTTCCTTCATCTGCACCTGAACCGCTGGCGTGAGAGATGTGAGTTTGTATTAGACTTCTTTTTGTTGCTAGCTTTAGTTGTTCAACTTCAGTTAAAGCAACTTCAAATAATGCCGTTAGACCTTTAGCTTTAGACGTCTTTGCGGGTTGCTTCTTCTTAGCTGGTTTATCTGTCTTTGCAAAAGTCTTAAGTCTTTTTCCTTTTGCAGTTGGAGGAGTCTTTGGCGTGTCAGATTCAACTTGCATCTTCTTGACACTTGCTTTTGTTTTTGGAGGTACAACTCCTAAAGCAATGGCATAGTACTCTTTGTAGGATTTAGAGTTTTTGATGTCTTCATTTGTTAATTCATTAGGAAAAATGGCACCATACAGTTATGTATCCTCATGCCTAGAGACAACCTTTATTATGGTAAACATGTAGTCAACCCTGGTGATATTTGCTTAATTGTATATTAAAATACCCGGGATTTTGCCTAATAAAAGCCAAGAATAATGCCAAAAGAATAGAAA
>BQNB010094813.1:0-26025 GCA_026074375.1 Tanacetum coccineum
GAAATCAAAGTTGCATACTTTAGTCCCCTATTTGATTATGACAAAAAAGGGAAGAAGATTTACAAAGAAGATGTGCAACTTACATATCCTTGGTGGAATTGCATGGATTAAGGGGAAGTATGTTTCATTCATATATTAACTTCAGGAGAAGTTTGTGCTTATTTGGTTTTGTCATTATTAACTAGGGGAAGATTGTTGGGAAATATATTTTGAGTTGATAAGACAAAACGATGAATGAAAAGGAAACAAGAGGGACTTAAATGATAATTCAAGAATTCTACAAGCTAGTGGAGGATATTCAACAAAAGATAAAAGATTCTAAAAGATATGATTCTTAAAGATAAAGATGAAGTTTATTAAAGAATTAAAAGATTTAGTTTCCTTATATAATTATGTTTTCCCTTGTAAATCTAGATGGATTCTACTATATAAAGAGATCCCTAGATATAGTTTTATGTGTGTCAAAGATGTAAATACCAGAAAAGTGTGTGTGTGTGTGTCTAGGTGTCAAGTCCTCTAAGTGGACGCCTAGGTTGTTTAGTTAGTTTAGCCTCAAGGATCTTTGATTCCTTGTTATAGTTTAGATAACACGTTCTACGATTGATCACGTAGAATTGGGGCTTGTAGTAGTTATTATATAAAGATGATGATGAAACCTTGTTATGCAATATTAAAGAATGTTTTTAATGTTTATTCCGCTATGCATTCTATTGTTCTTTGTTATTGTTCATCCTAGATTAAAGTTCTAAACAAACTGAGCTTAAACGATCTTTATGGTTTTCACAAGTTTCCTCGAAGACGAGCGATGTTCATGTAGTTGTATGTTTATTTTTTTGCTTAGAGTTGTTATGCTTCTATTTGTACCCTTGTATGGGCAAGCGAAGTTGTAAGCAGTGGGTTTCCGATCGTGAAAGTTAGATGAGATTCAAAGCGTGGCCTCAAGTTCACATGGGAGTGCGAGGACCGTATGAAAACTAGGTATCCCCAACTGTTTGTTGCTAATGCTGGTGAATCTAGTAGTTAAATATCGAGACGAGATTTCCCTAAGGAGGGGATACTGTGACAAATGTGCCTTAGCAGGTTAGTCAAACCGTTAGTATTGGCTTGAACATCATTATGTGCTATATAATTATGTGTTTATGTGATCTTATGTGAGTTTGGCTACCAATCCATGGAGTGTGATCGTCTCATTGTGATTGAGTTTATGGTTGTTATGGGCATTTCATTTTGTTCACATTTGAGTGACAATAAAAATGATGGTATAATTCTATGTGTGTACGTATTTATATGTATATGTATACGTATTTATATCTTTAAGTGTTAGTAGTTAGTAAAAATTAAAAGTTTAGTTTAGAAAATATAGAAATTAGAACTTAGTTTTATTAAGTTAGTAAAATAAAAATTAGAAATGAAATTTATTTATAGTTATTTAATTTAGTTTTAATTTAAAAGGTTTAAAGATAAATTAAAGGTTTTCTATAAAAATGTCAAAATTAAGGGTTTATTATGTAAATAATAATAATAAAAAATATATAAAAATAAATATATAAGGGTGTTTGGCCGCCGGTTTTGGGAAGGAAAAAGGAAAAAGGAAACAAAGTTTTAAACCAAATTAAATTATAATTTGTATTTATCTCAAACATAATTGTAAAATCTATAAATACCAAAACCCTTCTCCCCTCCCTTTCCCTTTTGTTCGACCAGCCAAGACCAAGAAGAAAGAATTTTTTTTATCAAGAATCAAGTGGTGATTTTGTGTATCAAAATCAAGGTTTTAGGTATGTTCATAAACCCTAATTGTTTTAATTTTCTTTTTAATTCATGTAACAATAAAGTGATGAATAAATTAGGGTTTCATAAAACCTGTAAATTAATAATGTTAGACTAATTAGGGGTGATAAGTGATGAATTATAAGCATGTTGGTGAGATCGGTTAGGGTTAGATCGCGTTAATTTATGATTTGGGGTTTGGCAGATTTTAGGGCAGTGTTCAACTGAAGTTATCATAATGATAAAAACATTTTTCTTTATGAATCTTATGTCCATTAATAAGTCTAGAGAGTCTAGTTTCCAAAAAGTCCGGCCTCGAAAGGTTTTGAGGTTGGGAAGTTAGTCAAATAATTTTCGCAAGAAAAATTGTCGAAACAATAATTCGGGTCAGATTTTGGGGAGTAAAACCCATACTTAAAATTCAAATTAGGGTTATTCAAAAATCAGAGGTCATATTTCAGGTGTCTATTAACTCCAGTTCAAAGGGCTAACGCTAAAACATTTTCTAAGTATTTTTAAGGACGTCAATCTTTTTGGTGTGCGTTCAGATCCGAATCTGAGTACTTTGTAATGATGAATTTTTATAAAATAGTTCCACTTAATATATTTTTTTTTAAATCATAGTAGCTCACAACCTATTGGGGAGCTAGGGGATGTAAAGAGAACCATCAACTAGGTGTTTTAATATTTTATTTGTGGTCATAACGTGACTACAAATTTTTGCCAGAAACTGAAAAATTGGAAGTTAATGGTTAAGGTTATATAAGGTATGAAAATGATATGGGGGATGTATTTAAAGGATTATAAACTTAGTATAAGGTTTAGATGTCCATGATATGATTGTTACATTGGCTTGGGCATTATCCTAACCGAGTGTAACTTGTGTTTTTCTTATGTTTAGATTGTGTGCAAGATTCTATCAAGTAGCTGAGCATCAGGTGAGTTTCATAGTCCTATTTTACTATGTTTTCTTAGGATGGAAATGATGCAAAGTATGTTTTGAAATGTTTTAATTGCTATGATTATGTGGTTTTAATTGACGCATGGACTTTTATGTAGCTATTATATGTTATGTTCTAAATGTTATGACTTTGGATCGGGGGTAACGTTCCTACCCATTAATTTGTGCTGATGACTTGGGGTAATGTTCTTACCTATGACTTTGACTTTGGGTAATGTTCTTACCTATGACTATGACGGACTTTGGGACTTGGATCGTGGTATACGTTCCGTCCTAGACTTGGTTGGTTTGGATGAATACATGTTAGCCTGTATAATAGTTAGCTTAACTGTCCTGCCATGTTTTATTTTTTTATAATCATAATAATTTATTTAAAGCTTGAATTGTGTGTCATAAACCTATGACTCTCACTAACTGTTGTGTTGACGTTTTTAAGCATCATTTTTAGGTGAGCATGTTGTGGGTTTTGAAGCTAAAAGTGGCTAGAGAGACCTTAGGATTGCACATGGAGTCTATCTTTTGATTTTCGTTTCGTACTTGTTTATTGGATTCTTCTTGAATGCTGTTTGATTTCTTAGGTTTATGAGGCATGTTAAGTCTATGTATTAATGAGACCCTTTTTCATTAATGCAAGATTTCTTTGTTTTCGGTATTGTCATGACACATCGTGTCTTTTATATTTAGTTATGCATGTAGTGATTCTCTATTGTTGACACCATTGTGTTGTCACTACTAGAAAAAGGGGCTAAAGCAACACTCGTAAAGTGTTGTATTAGGCCTAAAAAATGTTGCATAATGCCTAGTGCAACACTTTTTCAAGTGCTTCCTTAAGCTCCGTTGCCTTAGGTCTAAAGCAACACTTTTGCCATAGTGTGCAACACTTTTGTCAAAGTGTTGCTCATGTTTACAAATGCAACACTTTTATATTGCAACACTTTTGATACTTATGGGCAACACTTCTTATTATTGAACACCGACAATTGACAACACTTTTAGGCATCCAATGCAACACTTTCCATCATCTAATACAACACTTCTTTTTCATTTTTAAGAATCCTAGTGCAACACTTTTTCAACTAAAGGCAATACTTACTTTAGCTTTTCCGTGCCGCATATTTTTTGTAGAAAATTCAAAAGCTATAAATACAAGCATTCTTTTAATTATATGTGGACACATAATTTGTTTCCATCATAGAAATGATATAATATCATCAATAATATCATATCCAAGTACAAATTTGTCAAATGTCAAACTACCACAAAGTTCACAACTTAAACAAAAAAAATATGCCAACTAAACTAATAGATAGTATTAAGATCTTCTTTGACATGTATTCTCAAAAGACTTCCATTTGATAGTTGCAAATCTTGATTTCCTCCACATGTTATTATAAAGTAACCTGGCAAATATATAACCAAAGAATAAATTAGTTTTCTATATTATGTGACAAAGGGTGTTATTAAACACTATATTAAAGCCACAAATGTCATGATATCAATCTCTTAAAACACCTAATAGCAATCCTATAAATAAAGAAACATGTGATACAAGTATATAACATACCTTTTACCAAAATGATAATCACTTATGTTAGAACCATGCGAGCTACTTCAGGAGGCAGTTTTTCTAAGATCTTTCGCACCGCGTCTTCAACTAAATTGGCACGCTCGTTGACAAATTCCTTTCTCATCAGTTGTAATTTCTTTTCATTGTCCTCTTTTAACTCAACAATTTTCCTTTCATAAACCTCTTCAAGCTTTCTGCATGTTAAGCATTTTTAGGTTCTAAACTGGTAGTACTTGATTACACAATATCTAATGTGACCATATTAGAACTACCACCAGCTTTTACCTTAGCTTTCTTTTGTCTTTTATTTGTATTCTACTACTGCCAAACTTGTCAAAGACTTGGCAATATTTTTAACTCCCAACTCTCGTAATCTCTCTTGTCAAAGACTTGGCAATATTTTTAGCTTGTGATCTGATCTGTTGCATGGATTTTTGTTAATTCTGAGTTTATGGTCTGCTGCAAATGGGGTGGATAGTTTAGTAAAAAACAAGCAGGGTCTTGACACTTTGAACCCTGTAATGCTTTCTTATTCCTGGATCAACAAGAAATAAATAAACAGAAGCAAATGGGTCGAATTAAATAGGGGGATGAGAACTCGGGCTTCTTTCACGCGCTTTTGAAAGACACAACACGAAAATCTATTATAAACGGGATCACATGTGAAACTCGTTTTAAGGAACCACATCATTTAAGGCATGAATATAAGTGCAATACGTTCCGTTCTGTAAATGAAGATGAGGAAGAAGTGACGAGACCCATTACTATTATGTCAAAGATTAAGGATGCGGTTCAGGATAAAAAGCTCTAGGGCCGGATGGTATAGATTTTCACTTTATAAAACACCACAGGGACACGATAAAAACAGAAAATTTAAATTGCATAAGGCAGTTTCGGTCGTTTGGCAAGAGGGGTCAATGAACCTTGTTTGGTTGTTCTTGTCCCAAACCTTTAGTAGTTAACGATCGCTAAGGAGATTGTGTCCTATGCTAAGTTTTATTCAAAGACCGGCGTTTGATAGTGTAATAAACTAGGAATTTGTTATGAACATTATGGAAGACTCATGGCCTAGCTTTGAAACATGTTCTATTTGCAGAAGGAGTGCTTAGTTTAACATAGTTGGAAGTGTTATATTATTCTTAAAAGGTAATCTATATAGTAAGTAATAAAAAGGGGTGCAAAAGTAAAAAAGAAATGGAACCTATTGCTGCTGCTTGTGCTTCTATGGCTGCTCGTGCGGTTGCTAGCCTTGATGTTATGTATTCAGCTTGTGCCTCAAGTTGTTCGGGAGTCTTCTTTTGGGGAAAAGCTATGCAAATGAAAATAAATAAAATTAGTTGTTGTTGTTAAAAGAAAGAAAGATACTAAGGGTGTTTGGATTAGACTTAAAACTATGCGTAGATTGGATAATTTATCATATATGTAGGCTGATGTGATCTTTGGAGTCTCAATTAGATGTGCTAACAATACAGTATGGTATAGGAGTAGTCTGCACAAATTCACTTTGTGTTTGTGGCAGTTTTAGAGGGTAGGAGTGGGTGATCGGAGACGCTGTATGAGATTTAACATAGAAATGAATTCTAAGTACGCTAATGGTTCTGACTTTTGAGTACACTAATGTTTCAAGGTCTGCTGCAATTATGGGTTTTCTAAGCTTATGATATGCTGCAAGGACATTTGGAATAATTTTAAAATTATGAGGAGATTGGTAAATATCAGCTATGAAAAAACTATGGAATCATGTAGGATTTCTTCGCTGCTTGTCATGATGATGTGATATGCCTGCAATTTTGCACCAGGTTGGACATTAGTTGGGTTATGGGGTTAGCTTATTCCTTTTATAGGACTGTTTGGGTCTTGGGTTATATTGGGCGTTTGGATATCAGTTTATGGATCTTATTTCTGTAGTTATAAAGGTGTTTGGATATCGATTTATGCAGGAAGTTTTGGTGAATTCAGTTGGGTAAGTTTATAATGATTGGATGTTCTTAGATGAGTTTAAATATTATCAGGTTCATTGGGAGTTTCAAGTATTATGCTTAGTGTTATATTATTTTTGTACATGCTCCTATTAATACTAACTCAAGTCGCAACTAATGTAATACTAACTTAAGCGAGTCGATAGCCGCAACTAATGTAATACTAACTCAAGCCCCAACTAATGAAATACTAACTCAAGCGAGTCGATAGCTAGTATAAACAAAAACTTACAATTGCTAATCAAGTCTTTGCACATGGAGACAATGTCGTTGCTAATATAGTAACAACACAGGCAAGTTGATTGCTAGAACAAAACAACCAAAATGATTGCGGCATACAACAAAATGCAACACAAAACATGTACTTAGAAACTGAACAAAACCTTAAACAAGTATATGAACATCTAACTCTATGTGACTAACTTTCTCTTATAGGGATTTTCATCAAACACTTGGTGTTCAAAAAATATAATGGGTCATTGAAATAGATATTCCATCTATTCATAAAAGAAATTTGTACATATAATCGATGTACAGTAATATATATGATTGAAAAGAGCTAAGAAACATATGCAACAAATAAATTGATATCAACTTCTACAATAAAAAATCTTATCATCCTCAAAAGAAATTGGTACTTCATATGCAATTTCTAATATAATATATATTCATGATACTTAAAGATGAATCAAATACCTGTTGATTGTCGGTATGACTAGACAAAGTGAAAGAACATTCAAGCATGGAGGGAATTATATTGGGGGGGAAAAAACCGCCACGTTTAGGAGGGATTGTAAAAATTTAAAGGAATGTTAAAAGGTTTTGGGGAAAAAATGGCGCCATGAGTCCCAGAATTAAGGATTTTGGGCGGACTGTTCAGACTTGTACTTCTTCTTTCTTCTTTGTAATGTATTTTTTAATTACATTGGTATTTTGATTTCTTTATAAATAATGGGTCACATGTAAGGGTGTAAAAAAAAACACGGCCGATCCGAACCCGATTAAGCCTGTTCGGGTCGGGTTACTCGAGCTTAAAAATTTATTCGGGTTATTCGGGCGGTTTTATTTTTAGTAACCTGATTACCAAATATGGTCGGGTATCGGGTATGAAATTTTTACCTAACTCGGGTTCGGGTACAAGATTTAAAAAAAATATATATTTAAAAAAGCAAAAAAAAGGATTATTTTTTTTACATTTTACTCATATTCAAGTTGATCCGAAATCGAATTGAACCGACCTGAGTTGACGTGAACCTGAGTAACCCAAGTTCAAATAAGGTCAGGCTCCGGAATGGAATTTTTAGCCTTGACCCTAACCCGACCAACCCGACCCAACTAACACCCCTAGTTACATGTTACTATGATGTAACAAGAGACAAAATAAGAGTGTTATTTAAATACTTGTGTAACTTTAGTCTTAGTGTTAACAATATTAAAAGTACGAAAGCTTACTCAAGTGACGTGTTATCATCCTTCAAAATTTTCTATGTTGTCATATGTGTATTCGCTTTTACTAGATAAAAGTAAATGTCGTAAGCAATTTAAATTATTGGTTTAGTTTAACCTTAAGTAAATGCAACACGTATAAAACATGATGCCTTTCTATAATAACTAATTTAAAACTTTTAATAAAGTGTTGCATTTCTTATTAAACATGTTGCCTTTATCTAATAACATTTGCAACACTTTGGAAAAGTGTTGCATTAGTTATTAGGATGCAACACTTCTCCTTAAAATGTTGCCTTATGATCATTGTTATTCAAAATGCAACATATTTTTAAAGTGTTGCTCTTTAAGTGTTGCATTAGGCTTGTTTTCTTGTAGTGTGTGATGATATCCATGAAGTTACGCCTCGTGTTTCTACCTTGGGGGGGGGGTGACACTTAGTGTGTGAAGCAATTGTGCATATATAAGTGCCTCCTTGTTGGCTGTTTTAGCAGTTTTGGCCAATATTTCTATTTGCTTATGAGCTTATAGCTTATTGGATTTGCTTATCTCATGTTTTATTCTGCTTATTAGGTTAGCTTTTAAGTGCTTTTAGCTTATTTAGTTTAGGACAGAGCTTATTCAAGCTTATGAGCTTTTTCAGTTTAGAATTCTAAGTTAAAAGCTTTTTAAGAGATTCTGTCATTTTAAGCTTAG
This sequence comes from Tanacetum coccineum, assembly GCA_026074375.1. NCBI lineage: Eukaryota > Viridiplantae > Streptophyta > Magnoliopsida > Asterales > Asteraceae > Tanacetum > Tanacetum coccineum. Next base: position 8,420 of record BQNB010094813.1, read on the forward strand.
TCTAGCTTTTTTTTTATTTGCTTATTTTTGTTCCATAATGTTTAGTATAGCTTATTGTTTTTTGTTAGCTTATTTGCTTTTCCTTAGCTTATTTAGCCTTAAAAAAAGCCAAAACAGGGGTAGCCTTTTAGTTTTTTTAGCTTTTAAGTAATCTGTCACCCTTTTAGAGCTTATTTCTAGCTTATTTTAGGTGTTTATAAAATGCCATTTCACAAAAAGTCCTTATTTTAGCTTACTAAAAGCTTTTGCAAAAAGAAATTTTCAAAAAAAAAAAACTAGAGAAATTGGGGAGTCAGGATAAGCAAGGCTCGACCAAAGACCTTCCAACAACTTTACCTAGTCTTTACACCCACACACCACCAATTGTCCTGTGGACATTTTTGAGTATTAACTCTACAACATTTAATATTTAACCACTGTTGGCTTTTAGCCTATAGCCTTTTTCGGGTTATTTAGATAGTGGGTGACCAATTTAATTTTTTAGATTTAGCATTCTTCAAGACTTTCATAATTTTTTCAGAATTTTCATAATCAGTTTAATATTTTTAATATTTATTTTAGATAAAAACTGTTTTTAATTCATAAAAAATTAAATAAAAGTCAAAAAAATATAATTCTTTTTTTTTAATTTTCTTTTATCATTTAGGACATTTAAAAATTAAATTTTAATTGTAGGGGTTAAAAATTGTAGATTTAGTTTTTTAAAGAACGGGTTTTGAATCCCGTTAATGTTTTTAGTGTTTTAGCCTCATTTGCTTTCATTTTTAGCTAACCTTTACTTGTTTGTGCTTTTTATTTGTAGAAATAGAAAACCAACTCAAGTTTGTGATATTCAAGCATTGTTCCACAAATGTTACCTTGATTTTCCATTCGTACCTCATCGGGACACGACCCGGGAAGGTTTTTAGGGATTTTACTTTGGGTAAAAGTAATTACCTTTTAAAAAAAGCCCTCTTGGAATATTCCCTCACTATTATTGATACTTTGTTAATTCTTATATTATTTATATTTATATTTATATTTATATATATAGTAAAGGTATTATTTTAAGAACCACCACCTTACAATGGTTGACAAGGGAATGCACATCTGGTGGGAGACCTTAAAGAACAATATTAGTTGCTTGAACATCACAGTCATCTTGAAGCTTTTCTTTTTTAGTGAGTTCTGCATATTTCTTCTCATGAGTTTTGCCATCTTCTTTAATAGTCGGATAGACAAGAGGTCCTTTTTCAATAGATTCAAGCATCGTTCTACTGTTTTTCTTTCCTTTCATGTATAGCAACATATGACTTTGCCATGAGTTATACATTGTCTTGTCAAGCATAGGAGGACGGTTCTTAGCACTGGCAACTATCATGTGTTCAGCTAAGGTAGTCATTTTCAATTGATTGTGAAATGTGAAAAGATAAGATCTTGATTGTTCAGTGATTAGAGGTTGTTATGTTAAAGTGATGTTTGTTTAAAAGTGATTGGGAACAAGTATTGCACGTGATTTTACAAAACTTGATTAAACCGAGAAAATGTTTGTATATTTCACGGGATTTTACAAATCAAAGAGAAAACCGTTGACAAAAGAAACCATATACTATGAAACAGTTTGTATAATCGGTATGGGTATGGAAGAGTATAAATCGGATGGATAAGTTCATAAATCGGCCAAGTTAAAAAACTTGTATATTCATCGACCTAGTTATTGTCATAAAACTTGGCCAAGTCAAAATCATGTATCAATCGGCCAAGTCAAAATGTATAATTTGGTCTAATTCAAAGTGTATAAACTCGGCTAAAACTAAAATGTATAATAGGCAAGTCAAGCTGTCTAAATCGGCAAACTTAAATTGTATAATAGCTAACTCAAACACCTGTATAAATTCGGTTAACACAGATTATATAAATCGGCTAACTCAAAAACCTGCATAAATTTGGCTCCTTCAAATGCATAAATCGGCTCCTTTATAAAATCCAGAAAACCAACTTTTCAAATCACTCAAAAACATACTTTTTGATGTTTTCCCTTGATTTCTTTTGTACAAATAATTATTACTATGTATAGAACCTTAAAAAACCACAAACTAGCTGAATTTAAACACCCAAAAATGTGTCCTTTTTTGTTAGAGATAAGCCACCACATGAACCTTTTTGTTAGAACAACACACACAAAACCTCTAAAACCCATGCGACTGGTTACCAATTGTAGAATACTAGTTATTAATCTATAACAAATACAAATAAGAAATCTTAGAGAGAGAAAGATGGTTGGACACTTCTAGAGAGAGAAACAAATGAGAGTATATGATATTATGAAATGAGCCAACATCCTCTCCAAGGTATGGAGAGGGTATTTATGTAAGTTACATGGCTGGCAACCCATGGGCTTAGCCCGGTTAGCTTACATAAGTTCCAAATATTATCTAAGACCTACGAGTTACATATTTAAGAGTGACCGAGACTTTGATGAGGTGTTATTTTATACACTATTTCAGGGTCATTTAACCCCCTTAAATCATGCAAATATGCCCAGATTATGTGCTTAATCGTTTGTTTTCAGGTTTTTAGCACTTGGATGGCATTTGGAGGAAATACACGTGACTTGGGCTCATTTGGAGAAGAAATGGACAAGATTACAGGCTTGCACCAAGATTCACCAAGAAGTATTGTTCTTAGAGCGTGGAGACAATGTCGCAGGCATAAAGCGACGCCGTCGTGACCTATCTGGTGACGGTGTCTGGATATTGGCAACGGCGTCACAACGTAGCCGACTTAAAGTAGATCTAGAACCATCTACGTGGTGACGGCGTCAGAAGCATCAAGTGACGCTGTCGCGTCAATATGCCTATATATACAAAACCGTTTTAGGGTTTTAGTGTGTAACTTTTAGGATAACTTTGTATAACTTAGGGAGACGAACCTAGTCCTTGTAGCAGCTTCATAGGTCGTTTTTAGGGCCTCAAATCCTTATGTACAACTTGGATCCTGTTTTAATCACGTAAGGTTATTTATCATTAATATTAATATGTCTATGTGTTGTGTGATGATTTATCTTCTTAATCCTTTCTACTGTGAGGCTAAACCCTCCTTTGTATTTGCTTATGATTGCATGAAAGTCGGATTCTAGATCTTTTTACTGTTGCTTCTTGTCTGAAGAAATTGTGCGCGAGGTGAGTCGTACGTCGTAAGAGACACAAATGGCAAGTTTTTAAATCTTTTGTTCGATTTGGGAACCAACAAGTTCACCGGAATTTATTATGATAATACCTCAATTGAGAATATTATATTTTGGTATTTTTACCAACTTGTGAATTTTATTTCTTGATTAAGACAATGTTTTTATATTTTTGGTTTTTCTTGTTTTATAAATATATACTAAAAAAGAAATGAAAAATATTTTTGTATTTTTATAAAAATAAAAGAGATATTCACAAATTCAAACACAATTTGTCAAACGTAACGATAATTCGTTTCACAGCCTCCCCGGCAACGGCGCCAAAAATTGACTCGCGAAATCTTATTCCTTTTTATATATAAATAAATATAAATATATAACAAGGATCAAAATCCACAAAATCAATGAAACCGGAAGTAGTATAGAATATTTCCGGGTCGTTATGTCCCAACGAGGCTTGAATGGAAAATCGAATGACGGATTGATGATTGATGTTTGAATGACAAAGATTTGGATTTGATTTTTCTAAATAAAATGCAAAAGCAATTAAGGAAAACCTAACAACGAAAGCTATTAAAGATTTAAACCTAAAATGAGACGGGAATGTAAAAATGCGAGCTAGAAAAAAAACTATATTATCAAAAATTAAACCCTAAAGTGATAAAAATGCTAAACTGCTAAGCAGTTTGAGCTCAAATAAGCTAATGGAAAATGGAACAGACAAGTTGGGCACTAAACCTAATAAGCAAATGCAAACAAAGATAAGCAAGGTAAATAAGCTAGAACAGGCCTAGACAAATCTAATAAGCTAAACTAACCCTAAATAAGCAAATTCAACAAGCAATTAAGCTAAATTAAGCAAGAGAAACTCAGCAGTACTAACTTAGAGTTAGTACTGCTAGCTTAGAGTTAGTACTGCTAGCTTAGAGTTAGTACTGCTAGCTTAGAGTTAGTACTGCTAGCTTTAATAAAACACAATGAAACAAGAAATAAGCAAACAAGCTAAAACAGATATTTAACTATCCCTAATAAGCACTCAGGCATAAGAATAAGCAACTAGAATAAACTAGAATGGCGAATAAGCTAAAAAACTAAAAACCGATAAACTCTTAAATTACTTTGAAAAGGCAAATAAGCTTAAATAAGCTCTACTAAAAACAGTAAACGAAAATGGGCTTAATCTACTCTAAAAAGCTAAGCAAATCTTAAATAAGCAGAAATAATAAGCTAATAAGCAAAAATGAACTAACAGTATTAACTACCAGTACTAACCTGGAGTTAGTACTGTTAGTTGAAAATCCCAAAAGAGAACTAGCAGTACTAACTATGGGTTAGTACTGCTTGTTCCAAACACCCCTTAAAGTTTTCAAAAATCATTTTTCTTAAGCTGATTTTGTCTTAAATTGTTAAAAAAGATCAAAAATATGCTACAATTTTAACTTAAAACTACACTTAATGAGCAAATGCAGGTAAATATAAGCTAAAATTGAATGGAAAACAAACCTAGAAAAGCTAAATAAGCTATCTGACAAGAGGATGCATGCAAAACAGACAAGCAGGCTATTTCAAGCTTATTTTTAAGCCACCTAGAGGACAACTTAGGGTTTGAAATTTATGAAGCTTGCAGAAGAGCTTATGGGCTTTCTAGAAAAGCCAAGAAATTAAATTGTTTAACACAAATAAGCTAAGAAAAATGGACTTGAACTTTGGCTTTTGCACCAAGGGAGCCTTTTTGGCTTTGACAGATTTGAAAATAAGCTCTAATAAGCTCAAAATAAGCTAAGAATCCTAAAAACCTATTTAAACTAACCTAATACACCTAATGCAACAAGAAATAAGCAAAAACAATAAGCCACAAGCCCAAATAGGCCAATTAAGCTTTTAAGCTTAAGGTTGTTTGAAAAACAGCCTTTTTGAGCTTAAAATTAAGCAAGCTATTGGATTCTTATGGCCTTATAAGCTGAAAACAGAACAAGTGTTAAGTTCAAGGAACAATAATCAAGACTCAAAAAGCAATTTGAAATTCTGGATAAGCCAGAATTAGCTAATCAAAAAGCTGAAAATTCATTTTTCTTTGCTTATGCAGACTTTTCACACAAGTCTAAAACACACTTGCAGCTGACTTTAACACTTAATCAATGCATACAAATACCCAAAAATAACACACAAACATGTCCTAATAAACACTTTAAGCCAAAACTCAAAAATAAGCTATTCTAACACACAAAAAAACAACAGATTCTTATATTAGCTAATTTAGACTTGACTTTTGAAGTTTAATGAATAAAAACCTAATTTAACTACTGATAAGACCTAAATTAAACTAATACAAATTGCCCAAATGACCACAACCCATTGTTGAACCAATTTGACCCGTTTTACCCTTTGTCCCAAACACCCCTTTATTTTTCAGATTTGCTTTTTAAGGCTTATTAAGGGTTAATTAGGCCAAGGGTCTCAAAGACAAACACTCATACATCATTAATAAGCATAAATAAGCACTTGACAATAAGCAATAAGCACAATTAAGCTAATGCAGAAAATGAGCTTAAATGAAGGAAAATTGACTTACAAAACCCCTTTGCTCAAAACAAGGGTGAATAAGCTATTGAAAGCTTTGTCTACAAGCTCCAGCTTATCACCGAATATGACGCTAGTATTGTCCTACGCCCTTCCCATTTGGCTTAGTCATCCATAAACATAAAGCTTGGTATATTGTTTTTATTGGTGATTTTTTTTTGATTTTTTTACCTAAATTAACTTTTTATGTTATACTTAATGAAAGCATCTTATATAAATAAGCTGTATAGATTTTGAAACACAAAACAACACATTAAGAAGCTTAACACTTGGTAATTGTAAATTGACTTAAAAACGCTCAAATGTTGCATTAAAACTTGAAAGTGTTACAAAGCTGAAAGTAAAAGCTGTAAATGACTTTAAGAACTAAAAATAAGCTAAGTTATATTAAAAATTAAGCTAAGATATGCTAAGATGCCTCCAAGGCTTACAAAATGGTCCTATTTATAGCCGAAATTCCATCTTTGCTTGGTCTTTGTGTTGTGCTTCTTTAGTGAGAGCTTCACATGGTGTTTTAGTTGTGTGAGGGAAATGATAGAAGTAATCTCAGCCTTTAAAATCAATTGTGCTTCTTTATCCATCATCACAGCCATCGAATTGAGTTGAAAATGGTGAAGGATTGCCAAGTTGGCACTTATACAGCTGGGGTAAGTTAGTGGGTTGGGGATGAAGGGTTTAACCATGGTGTTGAAGGGTTGCAGGGTAAAAGATGGCGGGAAACATGTGAGGTGTTCTTGGGTTTTGGTTGGCGGGAAAACCTGTTTAAGAGGTAACATGGGAAAGGTTTGGGGATGGGGCAGGTTTGGTCCCTCACTCTTATATCTCATGTTGCAACATTAGTCCTTGTGGTGATTTAATTTTAAGGGTTTGGCAAGAAAGCCCCCTTAACTTATATAGGGTTTCTGCAAAGTCAGTCCTTGTGTTAATACAAGTATGGGGGTTTGGCAGTTTTGCCCCCTCTACTTGTATTTTAAGTAAATTGCAAATTCAGCCCTTGTAGTCTTTTTATCCTTGCAACAACTTAGGGATTTGGCATTTGTGGTCCCTCAAGTTGTATTTTCTGCTTCAGTCTCTCGGAGTTGACTTTGACTCTAACTATTTGACTTTTCTGTTGACTTTTTAGCTTTGATTTTGCTTCGTCTTTTCACACTTTTCCATTCCGTGCTTCATTTTGTCGTTTTTGGCTTTGTTTTTCGTCCTTTTCTGAATATCCGTTTCCTGCACAATACAAATGCAAAACAAACACATATTTGGCAGTTTTTGTCTGTTTTTGGTCATTTCAGTCCGTTTTTGATGGAAAAAGGTATGTGTAATTAAGCACATACCAATGCCTCAAAGGATAAAAGAATTAGATCTAGTACCCTCCTTGGAAAAAGACAAGTTTGAGGCGCTCTTTGTGGAAAGCTTAAAGGTTAGAAAAAAGGGGTTTAAGCATGTCCTTGAAAAGAGAAAGTGATATTATAAAGCTTACATGAACCTTGGACGTACCTATAAAAGAGATAGAGAGACGATTGAAAAACTCAAAACCAACCACATAAGTATCATTGAGCTTAAGGAGTAAAAGGACTTCGAGTCTAGCTACAAGACTCATAAATAAAGAAAAGCGCTTTTTGGAAGGCAACCCAATATATTAAACATTTCCGCACAATAGGATGGTCCTTGTGTTTTTAATTCTTGATTGTTTAATTTATCATGATTCAGAATCATTTGTAATCAGCTTTGTTTTAGTTAGTAACTTCGACTTAATTGCAATCAAAGTATTTTTGCAACAAAAAATATCCGGTTTTATAAAACCAAAGTTCAAACATATAACAATAAATTGTTTAGATTAATCCGTGTCAGTTTCGAGTCATATTGAATTGAAATTAATTAAGTACTTAGTTTGTATGCATCATTTTGTATAGGAAAACAACTTTATAAGAATGAGTTGCATGAAATTAACATCAAAAAACGAAAAATGAAAGTTTTCATAGATGAGAGGAGAACGGCGTTACAATTTACAGCACGCCGTCATCGCGACACTTGTGACGGGGTCCAGGATTAGTTCCGTGACGGAGTCAAACGCCCGTATAAAGAAACTCAAAATTTGTAAGTATTTTTTAAAATAAACACTTGTACAACACTTAAGAAAGTTTTAGTTCTTTTATAAACTTCAAAACCTGAGTTTTAACAATTCTCTTCATCCAATCTTATGGTTTTAATTGAGTCGAAACCCAAAGACTCTTATTGTATATATCCCATGGATTTGACGCTTGATGTAGTTGTCTTTGTATTTTATTACAGGTTATATTTGACTAGAAGAAGCTTGGAAGATGTTAGGATGTTTTCATTAGATGATTCTTGGAGGACGATTTAACTAGTTATCGCATGTTTCTTCTCCATTATTGAGCAAACCAGGGAAGTACTAGTTTCTTTAACTTATTTTCTTTTCCCTTTATTCGTTTTTACGATTACTTCTATAGAACATTAGGGCCAATGTTCAACTTAAGTGTATGGGGAAATAAGCCTTAGAAACTATTCCTTCATTTGTCATTTGTTTTGTCCTTAAAATGATGGGTAATATATCGAAACATAGCATAAAAAGGTAATTTTGACCCAAATTTAAATTTTTTTATGACACACACCGACGAAAACTAAGTATTAATAGCGTATCATGGATAGGAATGTGTATGACTAGCACAAAAACCCTTAGAATTCCACCCCCAAAATGTGAGGCTCGCCTTTAGATCTATAATAATTCGGATATCCAATATATGAGACCCAAATATTTAACCTTTAGCTGTTCTCCGAGTTAAGGATTGAGCAAGTCATATGTGTCCTATTCGCGTTATGATGTTTACTGTGGTCTTGTTTCCTTTTTATCAGGAGTCACTGGGTATCGGGTAATGGAACTATATGAGTGTACCGGTAGTATATTAAATTCTAGAACTTATTTTTGTGATGCATCTTGAGACCTCATAGTAAGTATTAAGATTTGCTAGATAAGAGGCACTAGGATTAACCCATGTTTTAAACCTGTAATTGTTATGATGGTCACATCGATCATATAACTATCCCACACCGTTGCAATGCACTCATTTTAGTGCAGGATACCCCTAGTACAACCCTATGAGCCTATCCTTTATCACAGTTCTTGTAATTTTCTAGTGGACTCCATATTTTTAATGAAGAGCATTGTTAACCCTAAATCAATCGTATACAACCCAAATCGCCTTAGCCTACCTTGTATGTTATCACTTTTTAGTACATATTTGTTTAACCCAAGTTAATTATTTGAGTACACGGTTGCTAAGTCCTTATCCTTGTAAATACAATTTTGAGATGATTGGGATTCATGATAGTATTTATTTCGCCCGCCGGAAAAAAAAAGAGATGGGTAAGAAAGTTAAGTCAATACCCCCATATTGTTTGTTAGTAGGAATCTACCATGTTATTTGATCCCCCTCAAATCGGGTCATAGTTAGATTGTAAAATAATTCGAGTAATGTAAATGTTCAAGGTAAGGGGTGTATCTAGAAAACCCCCATGATGTATCATATGTTTAAGCAATGGTAGAGCAAAAGTGTACAAAAAAAATTATATATAAAAAATGTAAAAACATGTACGGGCTGCCATTTGCTTATGTTTATGTTTATCATAGAGTCAAGAAAAGAAAAAGAAAGAGATTAATGTAAAGTTGTGCAGAGTTTATATATGATGCGTATTTTCTTTTAAAATATATTTTTATCAAGTTTTAAATTTATAAAACTCGATCTACCTAACGATGCACTAACGGGCAGAGAACCTGATCGTGGGTAGTATAGAATGGTAAATCCGACGTCGTTCCAAGAGCTAAGTGTAATTAAGTTTTAATTTGAATGTCACGTTACGAAAATGGTTTTTTTGATTTAATTGAAAGAAATAAAAAACAATACAATAACATAAATAACGAAATTAAAATGATAGGAGATATCAAGAGAGAAAACGTGCTAACCTAGTTACTTTATTACTATTGTTATGAAGACAATTTCCAGTGCAATGTCAAACTATGGTTTCATTACTGATTTCTAAGGTCAATAGACTTGAATGTGCATATACAGTCTATCATATACTTCCTATGGATCCGAATCAATTCCGAATCAACTGGGAGGTAGTTCCCAGGTGCAGTGATTATCCCACTATCCCAAAAACATAACTAAAACCTATTTAAGATTATTAACCTCTCTGAAAGAGTTGCAGTGTCTTTTTAAGTATCAATGATTTTTATGCGAAGACCGGTCAGTTTTTTCCTACACCAGGTTAAAAAGATTAGTGATCCTCCCTAGTACCCATTGGATCCCATCATGACAAGGTAATCTATTAATAGGGCAAGCTAGGTCCAAACCACCCGTACTACCAAAACCCAGGGTTACACGATAGTCAAGGAATATCTAATAAAACCATAATTCAACAGGAAACAATCATAACAAAAGTAAATTCATAACTAGCTAGACACTTTAATTGCTTTGGCTCTCGTGTAACAGATCACAGTAAGAGGATAGAAGAAAACAATATTGAAAACTCCATAATACTTACAAGATCAATAATTTGAAACATAAATACAAAAAGTAAGTAAAGTGTGGATCTTCCTTTGGATTCGCAGTGGAATTCTTCGAAGGTTTTGAAGCCTTTTGTCCGCCTCTCTAATTGGCTGTGGAGGAAGTGATGTCGAAATAGCTTGAATGAGGTCTCTATTTATAGTTATCGTACCTGTTACGGCGTAAACAATAAATGTGTTATGCCGTAACCAACTTACATGGCATTCCATAATTAAGCATCTATTACGGCGTAACCAGATATGGTGTTACGCCGTAACCTTCATATAACTTCTATATGTACGCGATCTTCATTCCGTATTTGTGGATCTTCATGGTTACGGCATAACTGGATAAGGTGTTACGCCGTAACTATAACTTTGATGAGATTTCCTTCTAAATATAGGGTTACGACGTAATTAGATATAGTGTTACGCCATAAAGTCTTCCTTGATCTTCGTACTTGCTTAATTTATGTTACGGCATAACCATTTTTGGTGTTACGCCGTAACATTCTTCAGAATTTACGCTTTAAGTCTTTTTTCCCTTGTTTCTTGTCACTTTCCTGCATTTCTCCTAAAAATTACAAAACAATAGAAAATATCTCGTTTTCAAGTGTTAGTGAGACATTTGCAGGTATTTTAGGGGGTATTTTGCCACCAAAAAGTATTAAATATTTAATGTTATCAAATATTCCCCCACTTGACTTCTTCATGCCTCAAGTAAGAACTGTTAAAACTTCATAAAAGATTTCTCGAGAAAAACTTTAAAGAAATGAATTATAAAACTCTTAATGCTAGAAAACATCAAATCCAAACACCTCACAAAAAGGGGATAAAAAGTCACTCAGCTCTCTAATAGTCTAAGTGTTTCATTTTCGGGGTGATCGCTCAATTGCACAGTTATAGCATGTATTCTATCATAAGCTTGGAAAGTACACAAATCTGTACCAGTTAGAATTAGGGTCTAAATAACTCTCAAAGGCAACAAGGGTATTATGGTTTAAAGGGTGATTAAGGGTTAGGATAGACATAGGATACACATTTAATGGTTGATAATGTAAAAACATAAAACAAATAGTCTAAAGTAATCTAAGGTTGTCATAACTAGCTACTGTCCATCCGTGGGTTCAAGAGTCAATGTTCGAAAATATGATCTCCAATAATGGGCTACTAGCTCCATTCTTCATGAGTATTGGTGTAATAATAGGCTACTAGCTCCATTTTACAGAGTTGTTTTGGTGGAATTATGGGCTACTAGCTCCATTTTTTATTTTTTATTTTACACCATCTTTACATTTTTAGCACATGGGTGGCCTTTTTTGTTGTGCCCTCTTTTCTTCATAGTAATTATGCAAATGCTACAAGGGTTTATATCTTTAATTATTGCCCCTGCAACATTTGATATTACACGTACATCCCCCCACTTAAGATAAACAATGTTGAAAGTGGTGATACAAGGGGGGTCTTGATAGATCATAACTGATTGGTCTTCCACAAAAGTATATAATTCTCCTTCCCTTTCCCCCGAACCATGGACTTAAGTAGCCATAGATTTCAACACAAAGAAAAATAAAGACTACAGGGTAGGCTTTATAAAATATGCACGACCCATTTTATGTTACCAAAAGTACCAATCTTATCCCAAAGATTTTTATAAATAATGCATGACAAATTTAATGTCACCAAAATGTTCCAAGTATGTATGTGTCGGGGGGCCCTGTAGTCCCCAACATGTCTGACATGTTTATATACGTTCCAGTTTAACCTGTGAAAGCTAAATCACCCGAACGGGATTGTCAAAGCCCGAATAGAAATCTATTTCATAACATACGTGCAGACAACATGCTATAATGTTCGTTTGCCAAGTGATAGCTAATCACTCGAACGGGGATTATCGATCCCAAATAGATCTATTTCATAACATTCGCGCTCACCCTCCAAGTGATTTACAGTTCATGACACTGTGACGTAGACTTGTTGTATTTAACCCCGAACGGGCAGTGATACAAATAATGTGTTTCCCAATCATGGGTGTTCCATCGCAACACCCGGGCAGTAATCTTGGTTGGCCCCAGCAGCGCCAAACAAATCGAGTATCCGAAATCATTCAAATGAAATTAAGCATTCGTGACCAAAAAAAATAAAGTCAAATAATGTATCCCATAGCGAGCAATGCAAATAATTGTAAACCAATTTGAAATCAAACATGTAAATGTGTTTGTAATGAATTGCAAAATCAAGTATGTGAACCAAGAGTGTAGAATAGTATGTAAAAGATATTGTGAACAAATATGTAAACAAGTTAAATTGAGCATGTATTCTCCCCCGAGATTTGTAAAGTAAATGTAAAACAAGTGAAAGAGGGGCTATAAACTCACATCGATGATGAAGAACGATTTGCCGAATAGGCATTTAATATGCACAGCACGAACGGAAAGACCGGAAAGGCTCGACCGAGAAGTAGTAACTAATCTCAACAGCTAAGTCCCACTAGCTTAGGATAATGCGTTTGGGTTTTCCGATGAATGATTATGTCAACACGACACGTTGATAAAAGATTTAGATTTAAAGTTGTAATGGTTTGGTGGTTGGTTAAATAAATAAATTGAAAATGTACGCAAAGTGTGTAATATATATTCTTTATAAATTATATATTACATATGAAAAGAACAAGCATATAATTTAAATCGTGAATTATATAACAAAGAAAACCAACTAAATAAATAAAAAGTTCTCGTATAGATGTAAACGATGTTTTAAGGTTACAAAAGTTATGATTCTTATATTCTAGTCAGGAATTTATAAAACAATATTTTATAAATTAATCTTTCTCGTCTCACTGACGGATCGTAGCTAAAATTGTTGTTTAATTGTAAACTTATAGTTTTCGTCGTAGTCGGGTTATAATACCGTTTATAAATTAATAAGTTCTTTAAAAATATCTTATGACCCCAATTAAATCGGTCTCTAAAATAATAATTTTTAGTGAATTCAAATATATAGAAAATTATATAAATTTCGTCATGTCTATTCCGTTTATAAAACGATTCCCATATTTATAAAACCAAATGTTTTCTTTTCCACTTTTCAACAAACCGCATGTTGCAAAATATTTACGTGTCTTAAATATATAAACATATATATTTATATCTACCTAACAAATTAATAAACATTACACTTACTTAACCATTTTAAACCACCATTACTTATCCGGGTTAATATTTATAAAACCTTAGGTAATTTTTACTTGTCGCTTAATATGAACCCACCCTTTTTGTTATCTCGTTAAACCAACCGCACCCTTTGGCAGTCCAACAGCCAAACGCACCCTCTTTGGGTTTATACTAGACCAAACGCACCCTATGTGGTATCAATATCAAACCAAATGCAGCCTAGCTGCTGACCCGGACCCAAACGCGCCCCATGTGCATTTTTAAGCAAACCAAATGCACCTCCATGGCTGTCGAACGCACCCTATTCGGTGCTTAAAACCACAAAACCAAATGCCCCTTGGGCTGTTACTACAATCAAACGCACTCTTGGGTGTTTTTCTGTCAAACCACACCAACGCACCCCTTTGGGTGATTGAGCAACCAAACGAACGCACCCTTGGTTTTTGTCTTCAACCCGAATGCACCCAACTCGACACGAACACCCCTTTTCCCCCCGGCTGTCCAACCCAACCAAACGCACCCTTGTGCGGCTTATATGTAAACCAAACGCACACTTGTTGTGTTTTATAAAACCAAACAGACCTTAGTTCTGAAGCAAAAAACCCAAAACGCAGCTTAATTATGCAATACTTAAAAAATTATAAAATCCATTTGTTGGTTTGGACCTTGTGCTGCCCAATGGAAAACAATAAACACCGCACCCGAATCGATCAAAAACCCAAAAAACGCTCACCCTTGCTCGGGCCTGCTAAAAAAAGAAATAAAAAAAAAAAACAAAAAACCCCCAACCCCCCCCTCTCCCCTTCAAAGTCTATTGCACCGAGCACGCAAACGCACCCTTCTGTGGATATTCACTCAAACGCACCCGTTGGTGTTATGAAAACCACACGCACCCGTTTGTGGTTTCATCGAAACCAACCACAAAAACCATTTTGTGAGTGCGTGTTAATCCAACGCAACCCATGTGGGTCAATGTTTGCCAGCGGTGGTGGTGTAGATGAGGTGGTTGTGACGAGGGTGGTGGGGTGGATGTGGCGCGGCTGTGGTATTGATGATGATGATGGTGACATCGTGTGTAGATGGTGATGAGGATGGCGTGATGTGGATGATGGCGTCGGTGGCATTGGCCGGAGGTGGCCGGAGGTTGGTGGCGGCGCCGGGTTAATGAGAGAGAGGGAAGAGATGGAGAGGAAAGTGGAGGCTGTGTGTATGTCTAGGGTTTATATCACAAATGATACCCTAATATGTTTTAAATATATTTGAATGGAAAAGTTTTTAAATAATGGAAAATATCATAGTGACTAATGTATACTAGGGTGTTTCTGTAAGTGTTACTTAAGAGGACCACAAGATTAAAAAAGCTCTAACATTATTAGTTATTTGGTTATAAATATTCCATAAAAAAAGTGGTTTCTGTGCGGATAAGAAAAGAAGACGAAATTAATCCTGACTTTCAGATTAGGGAGAACCTACCCTTAACCGGAAGAATCTGAACGCGAAGCCTCGCAGCCATTGCTTTTCAAATCATGTAATTTTTATATTATTTTCCAGAAAAAAATTGAGTAATTATTTGAATAGTAGATATCATGTTAGATAATGCAAAAGATATTTTTTTATTTTATAACATTTATATAAAAAGAAATTGTTTTAAAATATTACTTGTGAAAAACGGAAAATATTAGCCCCTTGTCCCGAGAAATAAAATAAATTTTAAATACGCCCCGAATATTCGCCATTTAAATCCAACCACGCATAAAAAATAAAATAAATAAATAATTTTATATAATATTTTTAATTAAACAAATAAGATAATAAAAAATATTAATATAGATAAATTATTTTTTTGTGTGTCGGTATCTGTTGTGTGCAGTTTTTAAAACTTTGCGGGTGCTGTTTTAGTGCCCTCGCTACTGCTTGGTTTTCAAGTCTCGGGTAAAACTAAAAAGTTGTCTGAAATATCATTTTACATCAAATTGCTTTAGGGTCCAAATCGTGAAAACGTGATTTAGTGGTTCGTTTTTGATAAATCAACTAAGAATATATATATATATCCTTTTTCGTTTTCAAATCAAATAAGTTAAAAATAATTTCCCTAGAGAGATGTAATAATAAATATGATTTATTATTTAAAATATGTTCCGAAAATTTTTACCAGTTACGCGGTAATCGTTTTTATGTGACGATAAAAGGTCATAAGTCAAAAAGTAAGATCGGACCTGAAAAGTCAAAGTTTAAAATAGTCATTTAAAATTCCGAAAATTCCCGGATGTTACAGGAGATGTCTTACCCAAGGGGTTGTAGAGGTTGTAGAGTAAAAGGGTGGGAAGACACCCGTGAGTTGTATCTGGGGTTTTGTTGGGCGGGAAAAATGGTTTTGGGCAAGTTGGCAGTTTTGGTCCCTCATCTCATATATCTTTATTGCAAATTTTGACCCTTGTCTTTTTATATTCTTGTAATACCAACTTGAGGTTTGGCAAATTTTAGTCCTCAAGTTGTATTTTCATTCATTTGGCTGAACTTTTGAACTTGACGAGGTTGACTTTCCTGTTGGACCTTTTTGACTTTGACCTGACATTTGCTTTGATTTGAAACTTTGTATTCTTTTCCATTCCGTGCTCGGTTTTGTTTGTTTTTGGCTTTCTTTTTGTCCTTTGTGTGATATCCGTTTCCTGCACAATACAAATGCAAGACATACAAATACAATGTATTTTTGGTACGCTTTTAGTCATTTAAGTCTGTTTTTAATGGAACAAGGTATGTATAATTAAGCACATACCAAAATCCCCCATACTAAGGTATTGCCGTGTCCTCACGCAATGTTATGAATTAAAAAATTTACGAAAACAAAGAATCTTCAATCCCCCTCGACTAATAACCTCGAAAAGTAGCTAAGTGTTCGTCAAGGGAAACAAAAGAATCAAAAGCTTTGACAAATCCCATTTTCACCATTTTTTTTTATGTATACTAACTATCCCTAATATTTTTTGGATTTTCCTTTTTCTTTTCTTAACTACCTGTTCGACTCCTATTATTTATCAACACTGATGTATCAAGAATGAGAAGCGCCCATAGAATAATCTACTGGTGTCCTATGGATTAATCATCGTTCCCGATTTTTCACTATTCCTAGCTAACAAAAACGAATCAACCATTAAGTACAAGTAAAAATGCTAACACTACTTATAACTATGACTTGTCAACTTTTTGCTCCGTCATTATTCAATTAGAGTGATTGTGCTTAATTTTAAGTTAACTTTAGATCGACAATTAGAAAGTAGTACAGTTTATGTGCGTAACGATATTACCAAATAAATTCTGTAGGAAAAGACTAGCATCACTCCACCAACCACATATCTCGATAGATCCCAGCCGATTTCGGCTTAGTATCACACGTTGAACCCCACAAACAGACTTAGAAGGAATACAACTCAAAGCACGCAAATTTCAAAGATTAATGATCTCATTGGTGAGATTATTCCATGTAGCGACCTTTCTTCTCGGAACGTCCCAGCCTCATCAGCTAAGTGCCCAGGTTTTTGACACCCCACGGAGAATACTTAATCGAAATAATCTACCGACGGCAACCAACAACTTTTGAAGTCTTAAAGCAAGTTATTCTTAGTTCAAAATTATACTTGAGTTTAGAAAAAGAAATCTTAACCATTAAATTTTCATTTATTGCTATATACTATACTACCGTTATCATTTACATGACTACAACATCGGCCACGCCTCCGACAAGATGTAGTGACTTAGTCTGACGACGGTTTCTTATTGATAACACTTACGAATGCACTTTGGCATTTATTATCTCACTATGGGCCTTGTTTTGAAGACTACAACATCGGTTTTGAGCCGGCAAGATGCAGTAAACCTTTATCAGCCCACAGTTTATATTATTTAAATTTTTTTATATATATATTTTTTTTACAACATATTTTCCGTAATAGAGAAAATTTCGTTTTAGAAACTCAAGTATAAAGCGGAACTAAGATGAATATTTTCGTTTCCGAAAGAGCTTCTTTTTAGAAAATGTTGGTTTAAAGTTAAAGCAAAATTAAGCACGTTTATTAGTCAGGTTAAGAGCTTCTGGGAGAAAAATCGACAAGTTACACTTATAAGCTTTTAAGAT
>BQNB010094814.1:0-26025 GCA_026074375.1 Tanacetum coccineum
GAGTTTAACTCGTAACCATGGGAAACTAACAGAGCACTAAGGATATTAACATGATTTGACAACTCCAATGGAAGCAAATATCCAGACCTCCTGAGCTTAGCAGGTGTAATGGTCTGATCTAAAGCCCTCCTGCATACATCTGGATCCTTAAAAATGTCTATACACAAAATATTACATTCCGGTGCATGGGGTCCATCCCACTCCTCTTTAGTATACAAAGGAGAAGAAACACCTTCGTACGGATAAGGCATATGATAGGGACCAGGAGCGAGAGGAAACAATGTCAAATAAATCACTTTACCACGAGTAGCGGTACCAAAATCGTCATTCAGAATCTGATCATACTCTGCATCTTGAGCAAGAGCACTATGAGCCAAACAATCCAACGGATCCATTTAATGAAGCACAACCTCAGCTCCAAAACTTCCCAACATGACCACTAGCAATAGTACCTAAAAATCCACAAGCAACTTAGCCAAAAACGCAAAATAGGAGAGAAACAAAAAAAATGAGGAAATCACATCATACCTCCAAGAGAGAGACTATGCCCAGAAGTAGAAGCAGGGACCGAAGCCCCAACATGGGATGGTTCAGAAGCACTAACAATGGCTTTAAAATAAGGAGCACCCAACCTCTTACCAAGACGCGGTATAAGGGCCGAAACAGCCCTGGTAGAAACACCTTCATCCCTCTCCAAGCTATCTTTAAGTTTAGCACATAAATCGGCTAAGTCAACTTCGTTGACACCTTTGGCCTGACCCAACTCCGGAGCACTGGAACTAGCTTCTGAAGCTCTCTTTTGTAGTTTCCTCTTTTTTAATGGCCGACTAACCAAAGAAGGACTCTTTGACTTCTTGGCAAGGCGTGAGTCCGGTAAAGAAGCAGCAACTTCATCTGGGGTAGGCAACGGGATAATGACATCTTTCGTTGCTGGCGCAGTAGTATGCGACGGAACACGCTCTAATAATGGTAAAGAGAGATGATGAGATTCTTCAACAATCTTAGCATCACTCCAAGAAGGAAGAGTCATAAAATCATAAATGCTCATCTCTGCATAAAAAACAAAACACCAGTCAATACATACCAAAAGGAACAATAAACAAGGAATAGAAATTATAACCCCCAGCCTACCCGCATTATCATTAATCCTTCAGAACATCGGATCACACTCTTTATTAAACCACACAAAACTCAAGCTAGAGCGAACAAGCACCTCCTCCCTCATCTCACGAAGATGAATCAAATGATCACGTAACCACTGCACATCATTACGATCATAACCATCAGAAGGACGATCATCTGAAACACATGAACAAGAATGTCTCCATGTCAAATAGTCTGAAATGGCTCTATGATCTATTAAGAAAAACTTATCCTTCCACTTCTTCAAGCTCGAAGGACCATCGTCCATACAAACATCCTCCGTATTACGACGTTTGGAGAAAGAAAACCAATCCCCTTATTTACAAAGACATTGAAACACACTGAACAAAGTAACGGTGATAGCAATATTTAAGTCGTGGCATACAACCTCAAATGACACCACCTTATTCAAGCCTAGAGGGACCAACTGTGAAATATGCACCTTGAAATATTTAAGCACGAATAAAAGAAATGTCAAAAAAGGGACATGAACGCCAAAAAATGGAGAAACTCAGAATAAATGCCTATAGCATCACTAAGAAGACGATCCATGGTAAACCCAGGATCAGGCAAACAAGGATGAAGATCTAGTGGTATACGATAAGTCTTCACCAAATCTTCTTAGAAAGGATGCAAATACGGTTTTTCATATAATTTTTAGACATGGCAGGAAAATAGGAAAAAGAGGAGAGAGAAAGTACCTACTTTCAAAAAATAAGATGCAGCGGCAAGCAACCAGACACTGAGGCAAAGAAGATAAGATGCAATGATGCGGGTAAAAAATCAAAAGGTGAAATTGTGAAAACAAAGGAAAGCTATTTATAATGGCTCCAGGAAAATCAACCATCACCACGTAAGCATGATGCAACCCTAGTAAATTATGCAGGAAAAGGATCCACATGGTGGCGACACGTTAGCTTTTACCAAGTGAAGCTGGATGAACCACACATTCAAAAACAGTAAAAAAAGGGAAGAAGGTAAAGACAAATTTCTATTTCTTGATGACAATTTAATGAGTCTAGTACGAAAGCCTAAATGACATTCGTACTAGACTAGGGGGGACATGATGTGGTATAGTCTCCCTCGGAACATCTGGGCAAAGAAAGTAGCTTAGATATTGCTGCTAAACTAGCACGGGCTAAAACCAAATAAATACTCCGGTAACCAAATAAATACTCAGTGAGAGGCTGAACTTACTTGGTCGAAAGGACATTGTTTAAGGTCTAGGGAAGTCATCACCAGTTACTCTCAGAGAATCGCTTATTTGTGTGCCAAAATACACACCAGGCCTGGAGTCATTAGCTCCATCCTAATGCAGTGGTATCCAAGGACACTCCAACAAAGGTACAGTCCTTGCGAAGGACCACAATGCTTAATATGACACATGGCTGACAGTTTGTACCAAGAGAGAGAGCCCCACGGTTACGTCTTGTAATGAATCCCAAATAGTATAAAAGGAGGGCTCATTTCCCTAAGACGACACACAACACCTACTCCAGACCATACTTTATATTCTCCGCATTTATCTCATAACACCATACTTACTCTTATGCCGGAGTTGGTCTAGATTCACACCTCGGGGCGAGCTAACGGTGTTCTTTCTTATTTTCAGCTAGGAGACGAAGGATTAAGCTCCGGTGGAACCAAGCTGAACTCAACATTTATCACCGCTAAGGTCACTTTTACCAAGCCCAAACAGCCTATGTAAATTTACCTCAACAGTCAACTACCCAATCAGGGCCATCAACCTTAGCGTGACTATGGGGGAGCCTGGAAGGCTCCAGACTGTGTCGATGAAATTTGCGGTCATTAAAAGCCATTCCCCCTATAACGTCATACTAGGATGAACATGCCTAAGAATTTTGGGTGTCATGGCTTCCACTATCCACTCAATGATAAAGTTTCCCACGGCCAATGGGATTGCAACAATGATGACCAAGAGAGAAACCCTCCAAAAATGCCAGAGGATGGAAGAAGCACGAGGGCTGACACTAGAAAGGAGGACCATTCTCCCCCAAATGCAAACATCTGAACCTGAAGAAACAACTAGCAAAGGCACAAAAAAAAGTCGAGGACAGACGGGCAAAATAGGGAATCCTGATAGTATCATGCAACCGATACCCACCTTGTTTAAGAAAAATATTCAAACGGATGAAAAAGATTATAGAGAGGATAAACCCCTCGAGAAGCCTCCTACAAGCAATCCTTCGGAGAAGGTGGTGATTCATGAAGGTTATCTGGATCAAACCATTAAAATCGGAGGGAACTTGACCGATGAATGCAGATCTAGACTTATAAAGATGTTACTTAAGCATGCTGATGCTTTTTCTTAGACTTCGGCAGACATGACCAGAATTCCCCGCTCCGTTGCAGAACACGAGCTCAAAACATACCCTCACATAGAGCCGAGAGTACAAAGGAAAAGGAGCATAACCCCCGACAAAATAAAAGTAGTAAAAGACGAAGTAACATAATGGCTTAAGTCTGGGATAGTTAGAAAGATACGATATCCTACATGGGTGGCCAATCCTGTTCTGGTCAAGAAGTCGGACGACAGCGGAAGGATGTACATTAACTTTAAAGATTTGAACAATGCCTATCCAAAGGACTTATACCCTTTACCTAAGATTGACTAGAAGATCGAGTTCCTAATGGGATTTAAATACAAATTCTTCTTGGACGCCTATAAGGGATACCGCCAAATACAGATGGCAAAAAAGAATGAAGAGAAGATGGCATTCCACACCGACGAAGGAATCTTTTGTTACACGAAAATGCCCTTCAAACTAAAAAATGCCAGGGCAACATACCAAAGGTTGGTCGACACCATATTTAAAGGGCAAATGGGAAGGAATTTGGAAGCATATGTGGATGACATGGTCATTACGAGAAAAACAGAGTTGGAGATGATAAAAGATGTTGAAGAAACACTAATGACACTCAAAAAGGTAAACATGAAGTTAAACCCTAAAAAAGGTTCCTTCAGAATAGAAGAAGGCAAATTCTTAGTATATATAGTGACTTCCAAAGGAATCAGAGTGAATCCACAAAAAACAAAAGCTGTAATGAACATGCCCTCACCGAGCAACCTGAAACAAATGCAATGGTTAAGTGACAAACTTGCCGCCTTAAACAGATTCTTGTCTAAAGCAGTAGAAAGAGCCCTACCATGCCTAGATACACTCAAAAAGAGTACAAATAAGAAGGATTTCCATTGGACTACAGAGGCCGAGGAAGCTCTCCCATTGGACTACAGAGGCGCCGAGGAGCGTTCAGGCAATGAAAGTAAGCTAAATAGAAGAATTGCCAACATTTAATTGCTCACAAAGAAGAGGAAGAGAGAGCTTATAGTCTACCTATCAGTGGCCAACAACCACCCTAGCAGTTAGTGTTGTTCTACTAGTAGAAAGAGATGGAGAAGATCCATGATCCATTTTGTAAAGCAGAATGCTGCAAGGCGCTTGGAAATAACTACCACCGATGGAATAGTTAGCTCTAGCACTAGTGTATGCCACTAGACGGCTAAGGAGGTACTTCCAAGGTCATACAGTCAAGGTTATCACAGACAAGCCTATAAGCCAGATATTGAATAATCAAGATGCAACATAAAGGTTAGCCAAGTGGGGAGTAGAGCTTGAAGCCTACAGCATCAAATAAGCCCCCAAGAAGGGTGCATATTAAATGGACATAGTGCTCATGATTTTGGAAGCGACACAATGACAGCTGGAAACATTAACAGTGACAGAAGACAATACTCGCCGGCTCAAGATGATGTTTTGTAGTGTAGGGTTATTTTTTATATGATTCTAGGTTTTTTGTAGTGTAGGGTTGTTTTTTATATGATTCAAGTTTTAAATTTATATTTTGCCGACTCAACCAAAAATAACACTTTAATGGG
Source organism: Tanacetum coccineum (assembly GCA_026074375.1). NCBI lineage: Eukaryota > Viridiplantae > Streptophyta > Magnoliopsida > Asterales > Asteraceae > Tanacetum > Tanacetum coccineum. The sequence continues at coordinate 5,042 of BQNB010094814.1, forward strand.
CAGCGTAAGTCTGGTGTCGATCACTGAGAGCGAGGTTAAATCTATCAATTTAATTAATATCTTGGTTATTTAATCTATGTTAATTCTATTTTAATCCTATGTTAAATCTATGTCAGTTTAAATCCTAATTCTAATGGATAAGGAGGGTTTTCAGCCTGAGAGACTAGCACGGTTTGGTTGGTGTCTACAATCAATTCAATAAACTGTTACACATGCAAGCTAATTAACAAAAGATAAAAGAGCGGTCGAACCGTATATAAGAAAACTGTATTAACCATTATTAATCCGATTAGAACGTTGGTTTGTTTATTTAGTGCAATGATTTCTTTTCTCAAGGTGGCATATCATTCTTAAGACTTAGGCGTTACATCATCCTAAGACCTAGACACGTTAATTCTATCATAATTAAAACATATGCATAAAGTATCCTTATTTGCTAATTATAATCTATCTTAGGGATTAAAGCAATGGTGATCTTGTTAAACCCTAGCTCATAGAGACTTTACCCACTTACCGCTTAATGGCAATCTATACACTAGTAGTCCACTTGTCCAACTATCCAATGGAATCAAAACGTTATTTGTTGAATTATCTAGGTCACCTACTAGTCAACACGATCAATAAACCATTGGCAATATCCAATTAACTAGTTAAGCTCGAAGCGTATCCTAGACACAAACTTAGAAGGACAATATTTGTGTAACTATTATTCTAGGTGTATAAATTACTATATGGAGAGCTATCCAGACTCTAGATCCACTTGGTCCACTTAGCTAGATCAAGTTTAATGATAGGTCGCATACAAAAGCGCGTAAACAAGTATAAATTGATAAACATAAACAAGCATACAACGATAAATCAAGAAATCGATATAAACAAATACCAAACATTCAGATCTTCATAATAATGGCTAATACCCGAAGGTATTAGCCTTTAAACGTCATAATAAATACAAGAGTAATAATTTAGCCAAGGTAAACTAACCGAGTTAACGAATGATACCAAAAACTGAACGATTACTAAAGTATATGGAATTACACGATGTCTCCTATGGAATTGAATACGTTGCTCGACCTCTTCTGCTCTTTTTCTCCTCTAAAAATTGACTTTTGTGGTTTAGGTATCGAGAATATGATTTAGCACACTTAAAACTCATTTTTGAGTTTTCTATTTATAATGTCTGGAAGTCGGTTCAATACGGCGTATCCAATGGGTTGGATACGGCGTATTGGGGATTTCTTGGAGTAGGGACCACGTTTGATATCTTCCAGAATATTATATTGATTCCATATCTTGAATACGGCGTATTGAGTCCTCTGGATACGGCGTATTGATCTTTAATCTTCTGTGGTCTTTGGTGAGTGCAGGCACGGATACGCCGTATCTTCTTGATGGATACGGCGTATTGGTCTTCAGAATAGTAATCTTCAAAATATCTTCATTTAAGCTCCAGAATGCGCGCCTTTTGCTATGTTTCACCAATTACTCCATAATTACTGCAATTCTCAAATATAAACGATTAAGTAACAATTCTTTGCAATAACTATACAAAATGGGTTAATATCGTGGGATAAAGGGTTAATAACACGGGATAAATGATGCTATAAAATAGACGTTATTTGATGTCATCAGGTATACGAAGGATTCTGGCTTTGAACTAACCAGATTTTCAGATGCTGATTATGCGGGATGTAAAGACACCTTCAAGAGTACTTCCGGTGGAGCTTAATTCTTAGGCAAAAAGCTAGTTAGCTTGTCCTCAAAGAAACAAGACTGTACGACGCTGTCAACCGCGGAAGCAGAATATGTGTCTCTATCCGCTTGCTGTGCCCAAGTCCTTTGGATGCGGACACAGTTAACGGATTATGGCTTTCACTTCAACAAGATTCCAATCTATTATGATTCGAAATTAGCCATAGCCATATCCTGCAACCCGGTCCAACACTCGAGAACAAAACACATCGTTGTCCGCTACCATTTCATAAAGGAACAATTGGCTGACCTCTTCACCAAAGCTGTATTTTGTCAAGACGGATTACCAATTGGCTGACCTTTTCACCAAAGCTCTTCTAGTAGATCGATTTACCTATTTGGTTCGTCGCCTTGGTATGCGCAGTTTATCTCCTCAAGAACTTGATCGTCTTGCAAAATCACGGTAATTCTTTGTATATATTATCAGAAAAACAAAATATAAAAATATAAAACCTATAAAAGGAAAATACAAAATCAGAAAATTTCAAAAATACAAAAATAATCTTCTCCGACATGTCTCTTGACAATCGATAACATTTACGTACCTAGAAATGTTGATTAATATTAACACGGGTATATAAATAAAGTTCGAGAGAGAGTTTTAAATGCTTTCAAAACATGTCCTTTCAACTTTTTCTCTATGACTTCTAAGTAAATGTAAGCTTAGGACTCGGTTTCCAAAGAAATGAAAATGTTCATTTATGTCTATTTATCCTACACAACGGGAAGTTCATATCTTCTCGGTCTTGAGCAAAGTCATATAAACGTTTAAAGTTTTAAATGCTCAAGAGAAGTTCTAAGGAAATGATAATTAACAAGTTACATCTAACATCATTTTCTTGTTGGGAATTTTCAAATTCTTTTAAAATTGTGTGCTCAACAAACTCTCACTCCAAGTTTTCACTATGTTCTATAATTGAGGGTGGAGTATAATAGTATGATTCATTCTGCATGCACTCCTGTTCTCCCCAGACTTAGTTAGGCTCATGTGAATTCTGGACATTAACTTGTTTTTAATTCACTAATTGTCAAAAATTGTAAACACATATGCAATTTTTGAGGGGGAGAATAGTGATTAAAATGTGATCAATACGGATTAATAACGGATACGATCTTCAATCTATAAGTGCGTTCCCAAACCTCGCATGTGCAAAACTCTTTCATAATATGGTGCATATGTGTAGGGGGAGTTTTTTGGTAACTCTGGAAACACTCAATGTGTCTCAAATGATTTCTCAGACACGTTGATTGATTTTTTATCAAATGGTTTTATGGATCTTCATGGCAATATCTCAAAGACCGACCAACTGTTATTTCTCAAGGAGTTATAAGGCGGTTAAGGTTAGGTATATTCGTTCCATGATCCAGCCAGAACCGGAGGGATCTACCCAGGAACACTCCATTAGATAGAGTAGAAGTCCTAGGTATGATTGAAAAAAGGAGTAAAGTGAGAATAAGGGAATAGTGCCGACTGAGATGGAGCTAGTGCTGGAACAAACCCAACAAGGTACTAGTCATGAAGTCTCGGTAAGCACTGAAGGGGTTGAAGAATGAAAAAGAATTGTAAGGATAAAGGGTGAAAAGAAAGAAGCCCTCCATACAACCTTAGGCAGAAACCGGGTCAATGCATAATCTATCGGTAATCACAAAGATGATTCTGATATTGAAGACAAGTCATCATGGACCCAGTGATGCAATGCACAACCCTCCTTAGCCACTCAGAATCTCTCAAAAGATTTCTGTTTCATTTCTCACGGAGATCAACACATTTCTATCGGCTTTCTCATTCCGAGATCGTTGATATTGAAAAGGTGGCAGTCCGCTCCAGCCTCCGATTACCAAATAACAAATGTGCACTTATAGAGTCTAGAGCCAACGAGATCCATCAAAAATCTCACTAGGACACAAATTCCAATATACAAAATGTAGTACCTGTGTAAAATATAGGAAAAACAGGTGCATTCCTATCTTGGTATCTACGGTTAATTTAAACTAAACTAAAACCAACTAAATACGGGTCAGACTGTGGATACGGCATATCAAGTAGATGAATACGGCGTATTCACAGAACTAACAATAATGTTTTTAAAGTGCATGAAAAATAAAGACTGATAATGTCCAGACATTAAATACGCCGTATGGTATGGGGCGGATACGCCGTATTGAAGTCTGGGATGACAGACTCGATAACAAAATTAAATAACACTCTGGGTTGTCTCCCGGGAAGCACTTTTGTTTACAGTGAAGTCTTTAAGTTAGACTTTTCTTCAGCTTTCTTTCTTCACGTAGCTCTAGTCACCATCCATCCTTCGTCCATAATCCGAAAGATTTCTTGGTAAGCTTGGCACGCATCTCTTCTCGTCATAATAAGATATTCGTCATCTTTTACAGCAACATACTCTTTATCATCATTGAACAAATATTTAATCATCATATATTTCCTTATGTTGCATACCGGCGACTCATGAATTTCACATAATTCTTTATTCCCATTATCTTCATGATTGATTTCATAAGCATCATCATAGTTTGTATATATGTTCCATTTTCTCTTGAGCTCGCAGCATGACTCATCATCGTTGATAACTCCATCCATGATAGCTTTGTTTCTTAAACCTTCTTCTTTAAGTTCACAATCATCTAAAGCTTCATACCACTCGTTAATCTGATAATGAGAGTTGGTTTTCTATAATTATAAGTTCTAGGTTAAATTTACCTCCATTACAGTAACTTATCTTCTTTACAATATATGCTCTGGCCATTCTGAATTACCGGTTATGTTTTATTTAAGTTGAAAAGCTCGCTAAGTATGTTTGATAGTTTTGGCTCTGTCCAATCCAGTAGTGTCAGTCCTTGGATTTCCTCATCAACCCATGGTACATCCTTATTCTATTAGTGATCACAGTCATTTTTGTAGTCAGCATAGGTCCTTAAACCCCTTAAAATATCCGTTGTAAGTAGGTCTGGAGTTCTACTTGTGAAGATAATAAAGTCGCTTGAATGTTGATAAGATTGAGTGTCTCTAGTCATATATATTATTATCGTTTCTAAACACTCAACAAGTTCATCTCATTATCTGAAGATTCCTATCCAGTAAGCTCAACTTCATCATCTCCTCTATCCATTAAATCTCTTAATGCTTTTCATAGTATATTAATCCTCTTCTTGTAGTTGAAATTTTTTGATTCTTAACCATTCATAAATGCACATAGACGGATCTTACCTCATAATCATCATCAGTCTTCATCCTCCAAATCATATCCATTACAGAGTTACTGGGAGTTAGCAACTTTAACTTATATGTGAATAAATCATTATCCATCACGCTTAAGCCGGATTACGACCTTCCATGTTGAAAATTTTAATAATGTGTACAAGTGAAGCAAACATCTTCGACCTTTACGCCCTTAATTTTCTCGAACTCTCCTTTGATAACCTTAGTCATTCTTACTGAAAAAATCTAGAAAATTATCAGTAGAACCAGCAGAGAAAGGGATATAAAAAAATTTGGGCTTAAAATTCAAGAATGGAAAAAGAATTTTATCAGATGATCGATACGCCGTATCCAATGGAAGTGGATACGCCGTATTAATCTGTTGAGATGAATACGTTGTATTGGACAGAGAACTGGATACGCCGTATTCAGTGGAATTGGATACGCCGTATTCAACTGTGGACCAGAATAGTGTACTCAAGAAAAACTATTAAATATGCAAACAAATAAACACACAAATATATAAAAGACAAACAATTAAAGACAAATATACAAAATATATAGAATATACAAGAATATACACTAATCTAAATTACATAATCCTTAGGTTAGATTCTAATTCTTTATGTAAACAAAATATCAATTAAAAATCATTGATTAATTTTCACTCCCCGAGGGCAACGGCGCCAAAAACCTCGATGTGTTGTAGTGTAGGGTTATTTTTAAATGATGCAAGTTTTAAAATTCTATATTTTGCGCCCAAATAACAACACTTTAACGGGAAGTGTACCCGGTCAGTAATAGTTTCATGGTAAGTAGGGTGTCGATCACTGAGAGTGAGGTTAAATCTATCAATTTAATTAACTCTCTTTGTTATCTAATCTATGGTTAAATTCTTATTCTAATCCTATGTTAACCTTTGTCAGTCTATAATCTAATTCTAATGGTAAAAGGGGGGTTTTCATCATAAGAGACTGGCACGGTTTGGTTTGGTGACTACAATCAATTCAAGAAAACTGTTACCCAGCATAGCTAAATAACAAAAGATAAAGTGCGTCGAACCTTTTATAAGAAACATATTATTAACATTAGTAATTGATTAGAACGTTGCTTTATTATTAAGTGCAATGATATTCTTCTCTCGGTGGCATATCAATTCTTAAGACTTACGGATTACATCATCCTTAAGACTAGACATGTTAATTTTCTGTCATAATTAAAGCATCCGCATAAAGCATCCTTATTGTCTAATTTATAATATATCTTGGGATTAAAAGCAATGGTGATCTTGTGAATAAACAAATATAATAAACTAGCTCATAGAGACTTTACCCACTTAACCGCCTTAATGGCAATTATACACTAGTAGTACACTTGTCTAACTATCCATGGAAATCAGAACGTTATTTTTGAATTATCTTAGGTCACCTCGCTAGTCTAACACGATAAATAACCATTGGAAATATCCAATTAACGAGTTTAAGCCGTAGGCGTATTCCTAGACACAGACTTAGAAGGACAAATATTTATGTAAACTATCTATTCTAGGTGTCTTAATATTACTATATGGAGAGCTATCCCAGACTCTAGATCCGCTTGGTCCACTTTGCTAGATCCAGTTGAATGATAGGTCGCATACAAAGCGCGTAAACAAGTTAATTGATAAAATTAAACAGCATTACAAACGATAAATCAAGAAATCGATATAAACAAATACAAAACATTCAGATCTTCATAATAATGGCTAATACCCGAAGGTATTAGCCTTCAAACGTCATAATAAACACAAGAGTAATAATTTTGCAAGGTAATTCTAACCGAGGTAAAGAAATGATACAAAACTGATACGATTACTTAAAGTATATAGAATTACAAATGTCATCCTATGGAACTTTGGAATACATTGCTCGACTCTTTGCTTTTTTTGTCTCCTCTGAAAATTGACTTTTTTGGTTTAGGTATCAAGAATATGATTTAGCACACTTAAAACTCGTTTTTGAGTTTTCTATTTATAATGTCTGGAAATCAGTTCAATACGACGTATCCAATGGGTTAGATACGGCGTATTAGGGATTTCTTGGAGTAGAGACCACATTTGATATCTTCCAGAATATTATATTGATTCCATATCTTGAATACGGCGTATTGAGTCCTCTGGATACGGCGTATTGACCTTTAATCTTTTGTGGTCTTTGGTGAGTGCAGGCACGGATACGTCATATCTTCTTAATGGATACGGCGTATTGGTCTTTAAAATAGTAATCCTTCAAAATATCTTATAATTTAGCTCCTGATTGACGCGCCCTTTTGCTATGTTTCACCAATTACTACATAATTACTGCAAGTCTCAGATATAAACATTTAATAACAATTCTTTGCAATTAATCTATATCAAATAAAAAAATGGGTTAATATCGTAGGTTAACGATGCTATAAATTAGACGTTATTTGATGTCATCACAGACGATTACCTTACGCATAAGGAGAAAAGTAAGGAAGATAAGAAACCACAGTAACATAGCTCCTGAAAATCTTAAGGGCCGAAGCAAATGTTATAGAAGCGGTACACCAATTGGAGCATCTAACAAGACATGGATCCGAGGAAGGTCTTATCTTGGTAGATCCAGAGGGAGCGGAAGTACTCCTGACGCTCTCTCGGTTAAATTCACCAACTCATACATGATTGCGGGATATGAAGCTACTGTTAGCATTGCTTAAGAATCAATAAACAAAAATAAAGGTGAAAGGAGGCATGCATTCGTAGATTAGAAATTGTGTAGCAAATCATAGTAGATGGGTGTACAAAGCAAAAGGTGGATGAATGAAAAGAGAAGAAATAACAAGGAAGACGGTCCTAGAGATAATTACGAAGCTTCAGCAACTTACGGATTAGTAATTCCAAGAGAAGAAAACACTAAAAAGGCTGACGATATATTTAAGCAAACTTGCAGCGGTTACAATGTTGACAGGTATGACAAAGAGGGTATTAATCGAAGAACTTAACAAGGGATCGGTGGATATGGCGGAAGTCAATGCAATCATTGAGGAAGCAACAAGAACTTGGATGACACCAATCCAAGAATATATCAAACATGGAATCCTACGGAAGATGATGTCGCAGGCTTGAACATTCGAAAAAAAGCACGCAACTACACCATAGAGGAAGGAGTCTTATACTGAAATTCATACTTAGGACCACTGCTCTGATGCATAGATCCATAGCTGGCCAAGTATACGATAAAGGAAATACACATGGGATCATGCGGAATGCATGACGGACCAAAAAGAGCAGTCTATAAGGCTATGAATGTCGGATACTCCTAGCCAAGTATGCATCGGGATGCCTAACAATGAGAATCAAGCTTCGGCGATTCTATGTACAGTGTATGACACTGTACGAAGCTACAATAAAAATTGACATTCTCTCCGTTACTTCAGCATGGCCCTTTCGTAAATGGGGACTTATGGGAAGTCATTGATTGGCCCTCTTCACGAGGCTCGGGCAAAATCACCAGTACCTTATTATAGCGTTTGATTATTTTACCCAAATGATTAGAGGCCAATGGCAAGTAACTTTGCATAACAAGAAAGCAAGTCAAAAAACTTTGCCTTTGATAACATTGTATGTAGGTTTGGAGATTACCAGTACATAATATACTGACAACGGAACCCAGTTGATTAACGATCATTAATTCTTGGGCAGAAGGTACTAGGAATAAAACTGTCTCTACATCGCGTATATCATCCTCAAGCTAAATGGAGCGTGGAAAGAGCTAATCGAGCGTAATGCAAGGTAAACTTACAACGCAATCATCAAATAAAGACTCACATAGGGATAGGAGAGAGCATTGGGTTAAAGAATTGCCAAATGTGTTATGGGTCCTTGGACTCTAGCTAAACCTGAGTACATGGAAACACATTTAGCCTAGCAAATGGTACGGAAAAGTCTTACCTGCAGAAATTGGCATCCCTACTAAGAAGAACTATCTACGGGTCTGATGAAGAAAAATAGGAAGCACCCAGGATGAATTTAAACCTTGCTCAACAGAGTAAAGGAGATAGCGGCAATCAGGAAGCAAGACGAAAACAACAAGTGGAAATGTATTACAATCAATGAGTCCATTACAAGCAATTCAAGGTAGGAGAATTTGTCCTTCGGAAAAATGAACTATCAAAAGTAGAGAACACATGACAGCTCGGACCAAAATGGAAAGGACCATATGAGGTTGTTGAAACATATGGCACATGTGCCTACAAGCTCCGGTCCATAGACGGTGCAGAAATACCATGCACTTGGCACTCTAGTAACTTGAGGAAATATTACATGTAGTAGGAAGTAAGGAAAAGGATGAAAATTATTGCTAGACCCTCCAGAAAAACATGTAATTTTTTTTATTTTTTACGTCGAAAGCAACCGATCTAATGTACATCTCTATGGTGGTATGAAAGAACAACTTTTAAATCCATGAAAACACAAATGGATCGGACGATTCGCTACCTCCGGATGAAATAGTAAGCAGCAACAGGGGTGAAAGAAAGAAACACATAAGTTCGCCAGTGGAAGGGAGGAAGCACAAAGTCTTCCCCCTCCCATGAAAGCTCTCCGATGAATAGCTACATCGGATGGAGAAACACCATACATGCTACAGTTGATTCTAATAACAATTGCTAAGTATGTATGCTTAAGATGCAAAGAGGTGGCTATACTCTGCATCGGTCTATACCTTTACCGCGTCTTAAGAAACACACAAATACAAAGGGCAAACATAAACGTATTATGTAAAATATGAAACAAATGAGTAAGCCAGACACAAGATCATAAAGAGAAATGATAAAGGCACATGATAACATAAAACGGGCAAACCACAAGGCCCAAAAAGGTGCAAACAAAGCACCATCAAAAGGGACGATAGTAACAAAACCATTGCCAAATGTTTAGAACATTACACATCTAAAAAAGTTGGCTAAATCTAACAAACATAAAGGTCAAGCTAAATAATAGCGGCTAAGGCATCAGAAGATGCTTTAAAATGGCCACTTGGATCTGCATTTTTTTTTTATTGGAAATGGATGAACATGCTGAGGCAGGGATTATCGAAAGAATATGCTTGTCCGGCAAGACTTGAGTCACCTTAGAAAGAGTTTCTTCGGAGGCCGCAATAATTTTGCTAAGAAAAGGAAAAGGGGTAGTAAGAAGAATTCTACCAAAGCTTCTTTCGGAAATCAGCCCTTAGAAAAAAAAAAAAAAAAAAACACCAACAGGAAGTAGAAAGAATACTTTCTAGCAGCTTGCTTTAAACTTAAAATCAGTACGCCCATGCGTTATCCCCACTTCAACGCGTAATTTATGCCGAGAGATGCAACACGAGCAAGAGCAGTGATGTGCTTTCGTGTAGGTTTATTTATTGATTACCAAGTTTTAAATTTATATTTTGCCGACTTATCATAAAACAACACTTTAACGGGCAGTGTACCCGATCAGATAGGAGTTTCGTGGTAAGTAGGGTGTCGAACACTAAGAGCGAGGAACACTTTCAATTTATTAATATTTTGGTTGTCTAATCTAAGTTAGTTCTATTCTATCCTAAACCTATGCTAAACCTATGTTAATCTTAAATCTAATAGATAATGGGGATTTTTAGCCTGAGAGACTGGCACGGGTTTTGTGGTGACTAAAACCAATTCAAGAAACTCAAACACACTCAAGAAAATTAACAGAAGATAAAAGAGCGATTGAGCCAAATATAAGAAAACTGTATTAGCCATCATTAATCCGATTAGAATGTTGGTTTGTTTACTAAGTGCAATGATTACTTATCTCGTTGTGGTGGCATATCACTTCTTTTAAGGAGGTAGCGTTACTTCTTTCTTAGACCTAGATACGATGAATTCTGTCACAATTAATCGCTATGTCAATTTAAAACATCCTTTATATTGATTATTATTCTCTAGAAAGGACAAACTTCGAGTGTATGTTGTACGAACCCTATGATTATCGAGGGCTTTACCCATTACTACTTAACGGTACATTTGATTAGGTGGTAGTCCACAAATCCATTCCTCATACCTAGGATATCAGAACGGTTTTTTTAGTACTACGCCACCACCTATGGTAGTCTAACAAGTTCGATCTAGGCAAGCAAGACGTTAATAGTGATCCTATTTGTTCCACCTATATGCATTACTATATGGAGAGCTATCCTGGTATCCAGATTACTTGGTTCGTATCACTATACCTAGTTGAATGATAGGTCGCATACAAAAGCACATAAACAAGTATCATGTGATAAACATGATTAATAATCAACGATAAATTAAGAAATCCACGGATAAAAATTTAACCAACATTCAGATCTTCATTATTAATGCTAAGTTACCCGAATGGTATTAGCCTTCAAACATCATAAATAATACAAAAGTAATGATTTAGTCAAGGTAAACTAACCGAGTTAACGAATGATACCAAAAACTAAACGATTACAAAAGTATAAAAAAATTACACGTTGTCTCCTATGGAATTAATAACGTTGCTTGACCTCTTCTGCTTTTTTTCTCCTCTGAAAATTGACTTTTGTGGTTTGGATATCGAGAATATGATTTAGCACCCTAAAAACTCATTTTTGAGTTTTCTGTTTTTAGGGTTTGGAATATGATCGATACGGTGTATCCAAAGTCTTAGATACGGTGTATCAAGGGTTTCTTGGAGTAGGGACCATGTTTGATATCTTCCAGAATATTTAACTTCTCTATATAACTTGGAATACGGCGTATTAGGTCTTCTTCTGGAACACCCCCCCCCCCCCTGTATGCGTATTGATCTGTTTCCTTCGTGGTCTTTGGTGAGTGCAGGACATTTACGTCGTATATTCCTTGATGGGTAAGGTGGTATTGAATGTCAGAACAGTATCTTCAAAATTTATATCGTTTAAGCTCCGGAATGACGTAATACCTTGTAGTTATCTTCACCAGAGTTACTCCATAATTAATGCAATTCTTAAATACAACGATTATGTAACAATTCTTTGCAATTATTATTTACATTATGGGTTAATTACATGGATAAAATGATGCTTAAAATAGACGTTATTTTAATGTCATCCAAATATATTATCCCCCCACTTGAATCTACTTAGGTCCTAAGTAGCCTTTATAAGTTTTAAAAATAATCGTATCCCTAAGGATTTTTCCAATTCAGCATTTTATTTGATTTTTTACAAGTACACAACCATAACACCTCACGATAATAGGGAAGATGAAAAATACATTTAATCACTCAACTTATCTTTGTCTGGTAAACATGTAACATATTCGCTCAATCGCCATCGGTTCAATGTTTGTCGTATGATATATAGGCTTGTTTGGGGCCCAAGGATACACATCTCCACCACTAGTGCTATGGCGTAACATTGTTTTAAGTTATACTTAAGGTTTTTATTATATTCGGGATGGGTGATCCGTAGCTCACTTGAGGCAAACCCTCCCTTCACTCAAAAACCTACCCACCATCAAGGCAGCTTGATGCACACATACATGGCCGTAATGACAAAATAGACATGTGTGTTCGATCACATCCTCATTCAAGTTTAAACCAGGGTTAGGATGAAGAATGATATAGGGTGGGGATCTTCTAACTTTCACCAAAAGTAATAAACCAACAAGGCAGCTGAAACATGCATACATGACCGTAATGACGGAATAGACACCATGCTCGTACCAATTCCTCATTCGCGTAAAACCCTATGGTTAATGGCATTCTAGGAAACGGGAAATAAATTGTTGTTAAATAAAAATTTAGTAACATAATGATTAAGTCTAATAAATACAAGTTGCTAGACACCTTTTCCGAAAAGTCACCATGATTATAAGACACAATATTTACAAAACTTCTTGATCTTTGATCAACAATAAAAACCTAAAAGTTGGCGTTCCGTAGTATACGGTCAACTTCCTAATCATCCATCTCTTACTTTACAAAAATTTTTACAAGCACAGTGGCGATATCTAAAACTTTATACATTACTCTACATCGTTGACCTTATAGGACCGTATCATACGATATAATCGATTTCGTATAATTCCTTTAGTAATTGCGAAAATCGGTTTATCTTCAAACTTTCCTTTTCTTGTTGGGTGCATATTTTTCAATTTTTTGAATATTTTTCATTTATCATATATTACGAATCGAGGTGTAGTTTCACCATCTTTAACTAATACATAATAATCTTCCGGATAACTCCTTTGATAATTCTTCATTCTTTGGACATACCAATAATTATGATGGTAGTAAAAATACATGAGCTTTGACTACTTTATACATTCCCATTTGCAATGTGCAAATCCTAACCGTACCAAAGATAGAAAATGACACAAGACTCAGGAAATACATACTTTACACTTTAAGCAACTAGCAACTGATAAATGGACTTAATCTAATAGGGTAGGCTAAGGTGTAAATGTGTAACGAAACAAACTGTTGGTGTTATTCCTAAAGGATTGGCTCTAAGGAGTTGTTCTAGAAGTATCTTACTTTATAGTGAGAGTAAACAAAGGGTTTTATAAGGGGGTTTAAACTAACCAGTGTAGTAGGTGAAGTAATAAACCAACATGTATAGGCTTTTTGGGTGTAATCCTAAAAATTTACCAATTTAAACAAGTTACTCAATATAAATCCATAGTACTCATCACTATGATCTTGAATAGATATACCAGCCAAGTTTCTATAAGTCTACAAACATCATCGGCACACCTCATCTATTTTGTTGAAATTTAGGTTAAACATTTGGAACGGATAGGTTATAAATCACTTATAATATCTAATAAGCTTATTGTGTGGGGTTGTCATGTAAACAAGTAATTTCATAAAAGTATACTTGAAAAAATTATAAATTTGTGAGCTTAAATTTAAGCAATTTTGATGTGAAAAATAGGACAAGTAAGATTCTATTCCCATCCCCCCCACTTTGAAATTAGACAACTTCCTCGTTGTTTAGATAAACACATTAAAAACGGAAATTAAATGAATTGGATAGGAGAAACCTCCTTGATATTCTTGCTCGTTAGATTCTCCATGTAGTTTTATTGAGCAAGATAGTGTTGAACAATTCATCTTGTAGGTTTCAAGACTAAAACACGTCAAAATTTCTTGATCGTTAGATTCTTACTCAACATTCTTTCTTTTTTTTAGTAATTTCTTTTCTTTCAGCGAGGTCCTTTGTAAAGTATAGAAAATTGATTGAATTCTCATCGTGGTACCTTACGGTTAATGTAAAACTAAACTAAATACTAAATTACGAGTCAGTTTGTCAAATAGCAGTATATCATGTCCATTGAATCGCAGTATTGCCAGATATCTGACATTAATATTTTAAGTGCATAAAAATAAAGGATGATAACGTTGCAAAGACAATCAATACGCGCTATGGTATGGAGCGGATTGCCGTTATTGATGTCTGGGGAAGACTGCTCAATAAACACTAATAACATTCTAGGTTGTTCGGGAAGCTCAATTTTGTTTACAGTGAAGTCTTTAGTTCGTCTTTTCTTCAGCTTCTCTTTCACATTCCATTCAGGAATGCTAATGTGCTCGCGTCGTAGCCATTCTTCCTGTCTTCGCATCTCGTGACTGTAATGGGTCTATAAGTTTAAGACTCGCTTCTGTAGAACCCCTATTAGCTTTTGGTATGGATGCGGGATTCCATTCATCTTGTTTATTTTTCGCTTCCTTCAGTAGCGGTGGGATCTTGTTGCATTGTTCATTAGTGTGGTGTTTAAACCTCGAATGTGATCCCACCATTTGGTAAGTTACACTTTCATTACCATTGTAAATGGTAATCATTCCATTGAACCGTCTTGCTTTAATTCCAACTTCTCTTAAAAACGATTCGCCCAAAAATAACATGCTCCATTCCTCTCATCTATGTAGCCATCCATTTTCTAAACTGAAAAAATTCGTCACAACAGAATGGTTCCAACAAAAATAGGCACACACTCATTAAAGATCACTACAATCTATTTGTTCCCACTTGGTACACAAATTTTCTTCTCATTATAGAGTTATGAAACTTTTTTGGACATCAATTGACGTTCAACAATGGAAAGAAGTGACGTATTATAAATTCAAATCTATCATGAATGAAAACTTTAAGTTGCGGGCACAATCATTACGGAATCCTTCTTTTATATTGTCAATAACTAGGGTAATCATTAATTCTAGTATCAAGTTCATCATCCCTAGTTCTAAATTCCTCAATTACCTTGCCTTCCTCAATGGTGGGCATCAAATCGTCATCCTAAGCTCTAATAGTTGATTTAGATCATTCAATTCAATGTAATCTCCATTCAAAGGGTCTAATGATCTATTTAACACCAAGTCTCTCCATTAGTCTAGCTTCCAAATCAAGTTTCATTCTTTCTCTCAAACTTAACATGTAGACCCTCTTAATTAAAATACTAGCAGGTTTAACACTTTTAAAAATAATTCTTTCTTTCCCAACCCTCATAGTAATACTTTCTTTGAAAACTTAATTATTAGCATGGGAGGGGCGGTAGACAGAAATGGTCTTCCAAGGATCAAGGGCACTTTGATATCCTCGGGCATATCTAGAATTATAAAGTCTACGGGGAAAACAAACTTACCAATACCTACTAGCACGTTTTCAGCAATTCCTTTTGGATATTTCACTGTCATGTCTGCTAATTCAACTGTCAACTTAGTGTGAGCTAATTCCCCTAATCATAAGTTAAGGTAGGTCAAGAGAGGCATAAAACTAACGCTAGCTCCTAAGTCAGCAATGGCATTATTAAAGCACACATTATTAATAAAACAAGGTAAAGTGAAACTCCCTGGATCTTTCTCCTTTCTGGGTATGGAATTATTGATATGTGAAGCTTCAGAGTAAGCTTCTGAAAATTGCGGTCCTTATGATCCCTTCTTTTCTTCACAGTAATAACCATTCAAACGACTTAGAAACGGAATTGTCATTTGTTTTGTCTCGTACATTAGTGTACGGCGTATCGGGTATGAATCAGCTTCGACAATAGTTGAAATTGACTTGACATGGTCTCTTAGATTAGTTTTAGTTGAGCTCGGTAAACTTCTAAATCCTCTTTCTTGTAAGACCTTGCTCATTTGCCCAATTTGGATCTCCAAAGTTTTAATTGATGCTCCTTGGTTCCTTATGGCAGCATCCGTTGAAGCTTGGATCTCTTTGATCAAATTGGAGTTCTCCTCATGTCTTTTTGCTGATTCACTCATAAATTTTCTCAGGGTTTCTTCCATATATTTCCTTTGTTCTTGGTACGAAGGATTCGTGTTGTTCCTTTAATAAAATCCTGGAGCAGTTGCTCTATATCCCCCTCTTTGAAAAGGGGTACCAAATTGAGTGTAGTAAGCTTCTTTGAGGGTTTTCTCTTCTTCCTTGAGTGGAAAATCTTTGGTGTAGTAGGGACCTTTACATTGTTCACATCCTACTTGAGCAGCATAAACTTTTTCATTCACTTTCTTGATTTCTCTTCCAAGATTGTTGAGTTGTGCTTGTATGGCCGCTAATCCATCAGAAGTTTCAGTACTTCTGGTCCTTGATGTTCCATTGTGCCATTTTTGAGAGTATTCAGCCATTTATTGGATGGCTACATTAGCATCAACAACAGTCTTTGATGGTATGGCTCCTCTTGAATCAAGAATCTGTCTAGTTGGAACATCCAATCCATTATAGAACAAAACTACCTCCTGCATCTCTATTAAATAGTGTTGAGGACATTTCATCAAGAGTTCTTTAAATCGCTCCCAAGCTTAATAAAAGTTTTCATCCGGTTCTTGCTGGAAGTTGTTGATCTCCTCTATTTTCTTCGCAGTACGAGCAGGTGGGCAATATTTGCTTAGAAACTTTGTCTTCAGATCTTCCCAAGTTGTAATCGAACCAGATGGTTTGTTTCTTAGCCAACGACTTACGGCTCTAGTTAAGGACATAAGGAAGGCTCTAAGCATCACTTGGTCTATAGTAATATTAGGGATGTGGAATAAATCCACGATCTCAAGAACTTTCTCAATATGTCCGTTCGCATCTTCATGATCCGAACCGCTGAAAGTGTTGGTACGTAGTTCCTTGAGAAATTAATCTTTTAGTTCAAAACTATCCTTGTCCTTAATCTTAGGCCTAGCAACTCCCGATCCATAGTCGGCTCGAGTTTTGCTCATGTATTGTTCCATAGTTTCTGCCATTGTTTCCGCAACTTCTTCCTCCGAATATTCTTCTTGGTCAGAAAATAGATCGAAATCAGGCGATCTCGATTCGTTAAGACTCAGTGTCTTGAAGTGCTTCCTAGATGATCGAAATTCTCGTTCTGGATCCTTGAAAGGCGTAAATAGTTCCTTAGTTGAACTTCTTGTCATGCACAACCTAAAACAAGGGATAAATAATCAGTAGGATGGGCTCAGGAGAAACAAAACACAGATACACAGAAATTGAATGCGAAAAACTAGATTTGTTACTGGATCAGATAGTCAATACGCCGTATTCAATGGACCTGAATACGTCGTATTAATCTTTTTGAATGAATACACTGTTTTGGATAGAAAGTTGGATACGCCGTATCCAATGGAAGTGGATACGCCGTATCGAGTTATCGACCAGAACAATGTATTAGAGAAAACAATTAAATACGCAAACAATTAAACACACAAATATACAAGCAAATATATAGAATTATACACTAATCTAAATTACACTAATCCTAAGGGTTAGATCTAATCTAATCTAAAAACCAAAATATCAAATAAAAATCAAGATTAATTCTCACTCCCTGACAACGGCGCCAAAAACTTGATGTGTCGTTATGTGGTGTTAATTTATGATTCAGGTTTTAAATTTATATTTTGCCAACTTAACAAAAAATAACACTTTAACGGGCAGTGTACCCGGTCGATGGGAGTTTCGTGGTAAGTAGGGCGTTGATCACTAAGAGCGAGGAACACATTCAATTTATTAATACTTTGGTTTTTCTAATCTAAGTTAGTCTAATCTATACTAAACCTATGCTAAACCTATGTTAATCCTAAATCTAATAGATACGGGGGGTTTTTCAGTCTGAGAGACTAACACGGGTTTGGTGGTGACTAAAACCAATTTAAGACACTCAAACACACGCAAGCAAATTAACAGAAGATAAAAGAGCGGTCTAACCAAATATAAGAAAAGTATATTAACCATTATTAATCCAATCAGAATGTTGGTTTGTTTATTAGTGCAATGATTACTTATCTCGAGGCGGCATATCATTCTTAAGACTTAGGCTTTACTTCTTCCTAAGACCTAGACACGTAAAATTTTGTCACAATTAAACGCATCCGCATAAAGCATCCTAATATATTGATTATAATTCATCTAGAGGACAACACGGTGTATCCCTATCTCATAGAGACTTTACCCACTTAGTGCTTAATGGTAACTTGTATTAGGTGGTAGTCCACTGTCCACTCTATGCCAAAGAATCAGAACGTTATTAGTTTGTACCAAGCCACCACCTACAACAGTCTAACTTGTTCGATCAAGGCAAGCAGGGCATTATTAGTGATCCTATTTGTTCCACTTATACATATTACTATATAGAGAGCTATCCTGACATCTAGATTACTTGGTCCGTATCATTAGATCCAATTGAATGATAGGTCGCATACAAAAGCACGTAAACAAGCATCATGTGATAAACATAAACAATAATTCAATGATAAATTAAGAAATCGAGATAACAAACCGTAGAATATCTTAACACATATAGTGATGGATTCGATTAGGGTTTTAGAGAGAGAAAGAGGTGGTTAGATGAACACTTAGAGAGAGAAACAAAGAAAGAACAATTAGATTACTATTTGAGAAAAATAAACAACCAACACCCTCTCCATGTGTAAAGAGGGTATAAATACATTGGATCATGGCCGACCATGGGCCTCATAAGAGGCTTTCTATGGGCCTTTGGCCCGGTTAGCTTTCTATCTTAACCATTCAACTTACTACGAGCTACGACTAATTATATTGAAAGTGACCGATACTTTTCGTATTCTAAACAATCTCCCCCTAAGGGAGGTCACTCCAATTTTCCAAAACTTAAACCTAGCATACTATGCTTTGACTTTAGTCTTGGGCTCGTAGTCTTTAACTTCAATCTTTAACTTGTGATATGTTGTAGTGATCTTTGACTTTAGGCTTTGACTTGTATCTTTGACTTGATATGAATGTGATCTAGAACTTCTTGATATCATCAAACAAGCATAATCTCTCATCATCATCTTGTGATCTTTTGCCTTCTTGTGATCTATAGTACATTGGCAACCACACAGGCTCATGAAACTTAATACTATTCTGTCATGTGATAACTGAAACAGCTTGAAAAGAACATCTTTCATTAAAATCAATTAACATTAACACTTCATACACTTGTTATGCGAAAGACACGTACGTCACAAATGATAACTTAATACCTTAGCGTCACTAATAACTACTTAATTTATACTTATATACTATAAAATTAAACCCCTTGATTCTAACAAACAACACTATCACTCTATACAATAATCAAAAATATCAACACACACACACACACAAGTACAAGAGTCCTGAGAGGTAGAATAACGTTTTAAGTGAAGAAGCGGAAGATTACTACTTTATCCAAAGACAAACAATTCAAAACCTTCCACAAGTCGGTATCACCGACGAGAACGTAGACATTGAAACATCGCTAGGTCGTTCGGATCGAGTGATTGAAATGATCAAAATTTTTGGATTTGGGATTCTATTTCTACAAATACTAATATGCAAAAACAAATAAACTCAAGTCAACAATAAAAGCAATTAACAGATAGACTAAAAACTTTAACGAGAATCGAAAAACAGCGACTAAAAACACCTAAACATTATCAAATATGTTAACCTCCTCGGGCAAAAGCAAATTTAATTTTGAAAGGTCCTAAATGATTAAAAAATTAGAAAAACAAGAATCAATTTTTTTGACTTTTTATTTATTTAGGTAACGGGATCCTAAACCCGAGCCTTAAAAACCTAAATTATCAAATTTTAACCCTAAAATGCAAATTTAATTTTTGAATGTCCTAAATGATTAAAAATAATTTTAGAAAAAAGAATTAAATTTTTTTGACTTTTATTTTATTTATTATAAATTAAAAACGGTTTCAATCTAAATAAAATATCAAAAATAGTAATCGACTTTATAAAAATTCAAAAAAACTACTGAAAATACTTTAAGCTATAACTAATCTAAGAAAAACAAGAACAAGAAATAAGTTATGTTAATAAGCTGAAAAGTAAATAAGCCTAAAACTGGAAATAATGGTTATATATTAAATGTTACAAACTATGAATGAAAAAGTTCCAAGGTCACAGGTTCGACCCCTGTGGCTTCCCTTTCTGAATTTTTTTTATTTTTCTTTTTAAAAACTAAACTATAAGCAAGAATAACAAACTTTAAAAAAAAGCTTTTTACAAAACCTAAGAATAAGCTAGAAATAAACACACTTAAGTGACAGATTGACTTTTTAAAAACTAAGTGACAAAAGGGCTAATCTGTTTAGCTTATTTAGACAAAATAAGCACTTATGAAATCCAATAAGCTAAAAACAGACACTTAGCTACATCTAATAAGCACAAAAGACTTAAAATAAGCAACTACAATAAGCTAGAAAGGGCTTAAAAACTTAAATACAAAAGGCTTAAACCAACAGACAAGCAGGCTAACTTACTACTTTTAAGCTAATTTTTAAAGGTCATAAGCTATCCTTATGGCTTAATGACCTAAATGGAAAATCAAGTTTATACTTTAAGCTACAAGAATCAGCAAAGAATAAGCATTTTAAAACACATATAAGCTATGAAAAAGCTACTTTAACTATGTTTTTGGTTTTTTTAAATAGACAATTAGCTATTTACAGACTCAAAATAAGCTACCAAAAGAGTTTCAAAATCCAAACTAAGCTCAAACAGATTGAGCTTATAGCACAATGAGCTTG
>BQNB010094815.1:0-22906 GCA_026074375.1 Tanacetum coccineum
TTCAGGTGATGGAGTCTACCTCTGTTTTAATGTTGTATGGATATATAAATCCTTTCTTGATTTAAGAAGGATTAGAGAGTCACTGATAAGAGTTACTAATGGTACTGAAGCACTCCTGATACTTACATTGTTCATTCTTTGTTTGGACAAAGTTAGTACCGACCATGTTAAGTTAGTACCGCTAGAAAAAGTTTGTACCGCTTAAGAGTCGATTGGAGAATAATACCGTCAAGGGTACAAAGTGCAAATTGGAACGTTTTCTTTGAAATTAGGTCACCAAAACCTATAAGAATCCATTTCAACCGCCCAATTACTCACGCAATCTCTTCAACTGATATTCTTGATTTACAAGCCCTAATTTCTCGTACTGACGATCACTCTCTTTGAAGCAACATGGCTGCTCTTGAGTCCTGTCCTAAGCACAACATGATCGCATACCTGGAAAAGACTGAAGGGAAGGTTGAGTTTCATGAAGTCATTGATTTTTTTCAAAGAAGTTATATTAATCATGCGCTCACTGTAAGTCCTGTTGTTTCGACCACATTCGTTGAACAGTTTTGGACGTCTGCTAAGTCCAAAACAATCAACAATGTAAGGCATATAACTGCCAAAGTAGCTGGCAAAGTTGTGTCTATCTCTGAAGCATCTATCCGCACTGATCTTATTCTTGATGACGCTGATGGGATAGACACACTACCAAATCAAGCTATCTTTGATGCTATTCAGCTTATGGGATTTGAAGGGGATTTAACTGTGTTAACATTTAATAAAGCTTTGTTTTCACCCCAATGAAGGTTTTTATTTTACACAATTAATCATTGTTTAAGCTCCAAAAGCACCTCTTGGGATCAAATTCCTACAAATATTGCCACTGTTGTAATTTGTTTGATAACTAATCAAAAGTATAATTTTTCCAAATTAATTTTTAATGGTATGCTTAGACATCTAGAGGCTAAGAAGAAGTTTGTAATGTATCCTCATTTTATTTCTATATTTTTAGGTAGAATATTAGCTAATATAGATGTACCTTTAGATCACTTTCTTGTAAATATATTAACTAGTAAAGTTTTTTCTTTTATGATTAAGAAAGGGCAAACATTTCTCAGGCAAAGTTACACCTTTGTTTGATACTATGTTAGTCCAACCAACTCAGGATGAGGGTGCTTCCTCAGAAAGACTATCTGATGAACAACCATCACCCTCTCCTGCACCCACTAGTGAAGTCCCAAATGAGTCACTACCTGACTCATTTTCTGCTCAACCTAGTGAGGAACCTTTTGAGCACCAACCTGACCCTTCCCTAAGTCCTTCACCCAGAACTTCACCAAACCCTTCACCCACTCCTATTGTTCCTGATTCAATCCCAGAACATTCTGGTGAGAATCTTGGAGATCATTCATCCAATGATACATCCCTTTCAGGGAATGAGGATGACATGACTCTCCAAAATGTCTATGATCTTTGTCTCTCTTTATGTAAACAGGTTTCAGATCAAGCCAAGGAAATTAAACTCTTGAAGGCTAAGATCACAAAGCTCAAGAAGAAAGCTAAACCTGTCATCAACCATTTTAAAGCATATCTGAAGAGCCTCTCAAAGAAACAAAGGGTGCACAAAAAGTCTGTATCCAAACAAGGGAGGAAGAATGCAAAAGGAGATGGTAAAGCAAAAGAAAATGCTCAAAGTGAAGGGAGGACAAAAAAAATGATGGATGAAGACAAGGAGATTGATGAAGTTAGACTTAGTACTAAAGATGAAGTTAGTACTGTCAAGAAAGGAGTTAGTACCGACTTTGAAAAAGTTAGTACTGACAGGCAAAAAGTTAGTACTAATGAACAAGATCAAGGTACTGATGAACAAAGAGTAGGTACTGAAGATCAAACTAAGGAAGAAATTGCTTCTCAAGCTTCTCAAACATCCACTCAAACACCCACATCTGTGATATTTGGTGATGATGAAACAATAGCTACACTTCTCATCAACATGAGTAAAGCCAAAGCTACTTCTAAAGAAAAAGAGAAAGGTGTAGAATTTAAGGATGTTGAACAAATTGATAGACCAAGGCCTACTTCTCAAAGATCACTACTCACACTAAAGCCTCTTCCAAAAATTGATCCTAAAGACAAAGGGAAGAAAAAGATTGAAGAGGAGGATAAGTCTGAAAGTGAAGATGATGATATTCCTCAAGCTGTGAAGACATTTAAGCAGCTTGAAAGTGATGAAGAGTTGGCAAGGAAAGTTCAAGAAGAATGGGAAGCTGAAGAGGAGAGAAAAAGAGTAGCTGAAGAACAAGCAACAAATGAAGCTCTCATTAAAAACTTTGATGATATCAAGGCAAGAATTAAGGCAGACAGAATTCTAGCTGAGAAGCTTCAAGAGCAAGAAAGAGAGCAGTTCACAATAGAAGAAAGAGCTAAGTTCCTTCATGATACAATTGCTGCTCAGAGAAAAGTTCCTGCTCAACAAGATCACAAGCTATAAGGGAATAAACCTCCAAACAAGATCAAAACTCAGAAATCAAATGATACCTACTTAAAGCATGTGGGAATCTTCAAACTTGCTAATTTGAAAGGCAGAATAGTTTGAAGACATACATAAGCTTTTGAATGAAAAGATTTAGAGGCTTAATGGAAATTCCTATTTCCACTGGGTCTGCTAATGATGAAAGGATTATCTAAAAGATGAAATGAGAAAAGAGGTGGTTTATCTAAATCTGAGTGATCAAGGAAGACCCACCAAAGAAGAAGTAAGGATGAGGGGAGGATAAAGATGAAGTAGTACCAGAAAAAGAAAAACTGGTGTATAGAAGAAAATGAGGTCAAGAAAAGGGAGATTACATTAACACACTTCAGAGGATGATACTGACAAAGAAAATGATGAGCTGAGATTGTGTTTGAAAATAGCTCAAGATGAAGAAAAAGAAGTGGACTATGAAGTACTTGACAAGAAGTATCCAATCATTTGACTGGAAGACTCAGAATTATGGCACTAAACCACAACTTGATGAAGCTAAAACCAATAAAGAAATCAATTTGAATGTGGTAACAAGAAGTAATGGACAGAAAAGACACTTTAGTGTTTTAACATCAGTATTGTCCATTTTTGATAGAGAAGATCTAAATGCTGTTTATCAACTGGTAATGAATAAATTACAGATGAGATTGCCTGGAAGGTGGCTTTTGAAAGAGTTCCTTTGGGTGGATTTGATGGTTTTGTTCAATACGATGAAAAGATGAGTTTGAACTCATAGCATGAATGGAAAATAATCAGTTGGGAAGTTGCACAGTTCTCAGGTGTACACCTTTGATGAATATGAAGGAGTAGTCATAATATGCTAACAGAGAATGAAGAATCCTTAAAAGAATGGAAATACTGGTGCATAATGCTAAATTCTAAGTTAGAGTCTGAAGAAGAAAGGTTACAATGGCATTGGAATTGATAAGTTTTATCAAGAAGAGTACTGCTGACTTAGAATTCTAAAGAACAAGACTGATGGAAGTGAGAAGGGATGAGGTTGGCTAACCTCCACACAACAAATGGTTATTAATTCACCATGCTTAAAGGCAAAGAATTGGCTTAGTCCACAAGCAAACGGCTTGGGGTAAGACTTCTCAACAAATCGTTGATGGTTTACAATTTTACAAAAAATTGTAAGGTAATCAAATCAACTTGCTTTTGGTGAAGAGTTGGCTATCCGAGATCAAACAGCTCTTGGTAAAGACTAATCAAATCTGTTGTAGCTGATAGTTTGCTAAAACTATTGTTTATCAATGCACCATGTTATTCAATGAAAGCATTGGCTAGTCCAAACTCAAACGTGTATTTGGTAAAGGACTAATCAAATCGTGATGGTTGACAGGTTTTACCAAAAACTGTATGGAAACCCACAAAAACATCACACAACCACACCAACATCAACAACCCACAACTATCCCCCCACCAACCCCCCCCCCCCCCCCCCCCCCCCCCCCCCCCCCCCCCCCCCCCCCCGTTTGTTTGTTTGTTGTTGTATTTTACTCACCACTATTCTTAGAATTAAAGAGTTATTATCCAGAGTCAAAGGATACTCGGTTAAAAGAAACATCCAAATCGTTAATGGCTGGTAGTTTGCCAAAAACTATAAAGCCAATTAGTTGGTTTGCAGGATAAGGATGTTGCTGAGTAGCTGAAAAGATGTTGCTGACATAGCTGAAAAGGCAAGGTTGCTGCATGTAAGAAGGAAGAGGTAGTACGAGGTTAAGGGAATCATGAAGAATGTTTGGCACTTACATCCTGCTTGTGACGCTTTACGGATTGATGAAACATGAAGTTAAAAGAGTTAACATTCATGTTTAAGGGAGGATTGTTAGGTTTAAATGTTTTTCTTAACTTTACGTCACCGACAGTGACAATTTAAAATGTTTTTTCCTTTCGTTTTTTTTTTTTATTTTTAGTACCGACTGTTAACTTAGTACCGACAGTACAATGTGTTAGTACTGCTGGTTATTAGTACCGTAGTAGTAAAATGTTAGTACCGATAAGAACGTTATTTAAACGATTATTTGTGAGATATTTGTCAGAAAGTCATGTAAGACTTTTTGGTTTTCCTTGGGTTCTATAAAGGATAAAACTTTTGACATAGTTATGTGCATACTGAAATTACATGAGATAGGACATATTACTAATCAGAGAACTATCTCATAGTTTAGCAATTCTGTAACTCTCAAGGAACATTTTAACAAAGTTGTTATTCAGATAATCATTCACTTGAGGAATTAAGCTTAGATCACTTAGAAACAAAGCTTTATGATTAAATGATCAAAGGATTTTAGAGAGGATATGTGGGGTGTTTTAGGCAGAAAGAATAAGTGCAAAAGGTGAGAAAATAGTAGGAAAAAGTCCAGTATTTATAGGACAAATTGGGGGAGCGTCTACGTAGGGTCGGTCCCCTTAAATAGGTAGGCGGTCCCCTTAAAATTAAGGGGGTCGCCCGTGTATTTAAGGGGGGCGCCCTAGGCTAGGGCCTCCCCAGTTTGTCTTTTCTGTAGGGAGAATTTTCTGGAACTTTTCTAGCCATTTTAGGTCCGAAAATTTGAATTTCAAAATGTTTATTTTGAATAAAACATTTCTTTTAATTGTAGAAAATATTTTGTAATATTTATAAAAATGTTTACAACATTTTATAAAAGTTTGAGGTTGAATAAAAATTTCCTTTGATCATAAAATGCATTAAGCATTTATTTATTCATACATTTAAGTGATATAATTATCGAAATAAAAATTTACTACTAATTACTTGTTTACGTTTAATTTTACATTGAACGTTTTTATATTTTGTGATTATAAAAACGTAAAGATGTGAAAAAATATTAATAATGTTTTTAGGCATTATATTTTGTCAACAAAGTTTATCTATATAGATAACTTATCCTAACAACGAGAAAATCAAGTTTTCTCAGTCTTGAGCTGTTTCAACAAGACATTTAAAGTTTTGAGCTCAAGAAAATGATAGTGTACGCATAAGTGCACTTACCCTTAGAGTTAGAAGAGAAGTCTTCTAACATTTGGCTTTCTCACTGACGATTCATAATCTTTCAAAATTGTGTGTTCAACACTCCATCCCTCATAAAGTTTTCCAAGACAATTCTTCTATAATTGGTGTCATTTCTAAAATGAGTCAATGTTTGAGGGGGAGTTTTTTGAAAAACAAAGTTTTAATGTTGTTGGATACATCATCACATGACAATTCTTATGTATTCAACACATTGTAAAAATCTCTTAATAAAAAATTATTAATAATGATGACTACTCAATAGATTGTATGTTATAAGATGATCCAGTGTTTGAGCATAATTGTTTAAGAATTCTTCAATGACATTTCATAATCTTTCAAAATTGTGTGCTCAACACTGTCTCACCCTCAATTTTATATTCATTTTACAACTTGGTATCATTTTTTTGTGTCAAACATATGTAAAATTGAGGGGGAGCAAGAAGAAAAAGTTCCATATAATCATGCTGATAATATTTTCTCCCCACATAATTTTCATAACAAATTTCAATCACCAGGTATTTCAAAAACTAAGTGTATTAGTATTTAAAATAAGAGGATAAATGTAATTAAAACGTGATCTAGAAAATAATAAGTGATCTAACGACTCAATAGTATAAAGTGCTTAACATTCTTACCGATATGTGCAATACACTTTCGGTTATCGATGCACGTGTGAAGGGGGAGTTTTTTTCCAAAAGATGAAACTTTCAAAGTGTTAAATGTTTTGATATTCTATCAAACACTTTGACTGATTTTTTAATGGTTTTATGTTGAAGATCAAATACCCAACAACATCTTAATTCACGACGATTATGAAGTCATAAGGTGGTTAGTTTATGTATTAGTCCTATGATCCAACCAGAACCGGAGAGATCTACCCAAGGACAATCCATAGTTAGAAATAGATGTCCTTAGGTATGATTGGAAATGAATGAGTATAAGGGAATAATGTCAACTAAGACTGAGTTAACACTGGAACAATCACAGCAAGGTGTTAGTAATGACGTCTTGGTAAGCATTGAAATGGTTGAAGAATGAAAAAGAAATGTATGGATAAAGGATAAAAAGAAAGCAACCCTCCACACACCTTAGGCAGAAACCGGGTCAATATATAATCTATCAGATTCACAAAGATGAATCTGGTATTGAAGAAAGCCATCATGGACCCAGTGATGCAATGCACAACCATTCTCAGCCATTCAAGTTTCTCTCAACATAAACTTGTCTCATTTGTCATGGAGATACACACAGCTTCTATTGAATAGGTGGTAGTCTGCTCTAGCCTCTGAGTACTAAAACCAAAACGCACTGATCGATTCTAGAGCCAAGAGATCAATAAAAGAAATCTCATAAGGACACATTCCATGACAAACACTTGTTGTTTCTCATAATACAACAACTGTTATCAAGAGTCCTACGCATTATCCTTGTGATTTTTCCAGAACATCCGAGTGATATTTTTTAGTATTCACAATGACGATGTAAATCCTTCCAGAGTTAACATCAAATAGCTCTACGGTAGGTGACTTGCGAGATTCTATTTGAATCAAACTTGTGTCAACTAGAAATCAACGATGGTGAGATTATATATGAGTCAAACTTGTTCCAGTAAATGAATTAACAGTTTAATCAGAAAGATAGTAACTATCTGATTCACTCTTACCGTGTTGTCTGCTTTGAGACGCTTCGGTAACGAGAACGGCTAGTGAAGCTGCGAAACCCTGTTAAGAAGATTCATTTGAATTCTATCTGATCACAGGCAGTATTTATACTGATTAACGAGGAACTGTGGTTATTGCAACCTTATTCAACGAAGTGACAAAGACACTCTCGTCCATATCTGTCGATTATCACTAACGTAAACTTGCAGGTTACACGGTGGTGGCGGTACCTCTCTCCAGCTGAGTCGGATTCATTATTACATGCTCATGCTCAAACTATAAAGACATACTATAAGCATCAAGATTCAAGAATCAAGAAAGCTTAAGAATTAAAGACAAAGACTTTCGTAAAACTCTGATATTAAAGATCTTTCCTCATAAACTAAGCTTGGGGAAGATTAATAGAAAGCTTTCAAGATGATGCAAAGTATGAGCATGTTAGTCAAGACACAAGATCGCAAGGTGGCAAGGATATCAAGGAGAAAGATTTAAAGATCTCGGAACAAAAGACAAATTCGAAAGACAATGACAAAGGCTTAAGATCAAAGATTACAAGGCATGAAGGAACAAGCCCACTACATGATAAAGACCAAAGATTTAGAAACTCAATGATAAAGCAATCTCAAGAAGTTCAAGGAAGCAAGATTCAAGATCTCACCTCAGAAATTTGAAGACCATGCATTAGGGGAGATTGTTAGCCTCAAATATGTCTATGAACATGGAAGCTCAGAATCTACAGGATACCTCCATAAGGAAACCTCACTTTGGGGGAGATTGTTAGCCTCAAAATATTAAGTCGAACAAGGAAGCTCGGCTACAAATCATGGAAGCACGATCTTATTAAATATACGTTGTAATAGGCTAAATTACGGGTATCAGACTCGTTTATTCAATCTAATTGTGTAAGCGTTATGGGCTTAAGCCCACAAGACCTGAGCCCGGCCTAAGTCCAAACCATTCGGCCCAACAAAGCCCAAGAATCCCGGCCTATGGTTTAAGTATAAATACCCCTCTCTAAGTGTGGAGAGGGTGTTGGTTCTCCTTTGTTTTTCACACATTTGCAAGAATTAACCATTCTCTTTCTCTTTCTACTTTCTCTCTCTAGTTCTTCATTCTCTTTTCTTCTTATCTTATTTTCTTATTTTCTTGGTTACAATGGTGAAGTGAAGTGATTTATTGGTTCTGACACAAAATAATTATATCCTAAAATTAAAGCATTTTCCAACCAAGTATGAAATCACTTGAGTTTGTTTTTTAACTCTAAGACAGTCTTAGGTGAATTACAAAACAAGGTAATACAACAATCGTATGGTCAGACCCGAGACTGTATAATTACTGATATTGTATTGGACGAGTACCACCTAGCTTTGAAATGATATACCACCAATGAAGTAATACAATCATTGCACACATAAACATTCCTACATTTTATTTAATTAAACATGCTAATACGTTTTCCTTACATAAGTACTTGACCGCTTCTTTATCGTTTGTTTATCTGCTTGCGTGTGTTATTTGTCTCATTAGTTTAGATTAAGCCAAAACTCTTGCCAGTCTCTCAGGCTGAAACCTCCTATCTTTGTGTTAGTTTAGGTTTAATTAGGATTAATTTGGACTAACCTAGCTAATTAAAATAATAGTAAATTAAGTGTTAACGCTCACTCTTAGTGATCGACACCCTACTTACCAACGAACCTACAATCAATCGGGTACACTGCCCGTTAATGTTAGTTAATAGGTAAAGTCAGCAAAATATAAATAGTAAAACTTGATAAAATAAATTACCTTTACCCAACGACACGCATCAAGTTTTTGGCGTCGTTTTCGGGGAGTGAAATTTGTTTAATACTTGTTTATTAGTGTTTTACATTAGATTTAGTGTTTTTAGCTTAGTTTGTATTAGTGTGTTAATCTGCATTTGTATTATTTTGCATATTTGTGTGTTTGTTTGTTTTTCTGCATTATTAATTCCTGCTGTTTTTCTACTGTTCAAATACCTAATACGGCGTATTCATATATTTGGATACGAAGTATCACTTTTAAAAACTTATACAACGTATTTGACATCAAACATCAATACGGCGTATTCAGTTTACTGAATACGGCATATCGATTGTCTGATACAACAACAGTTTTAATTTTTTCGTGTTTAGTTTTCTATATTCTCTTTTTTCTAAGCTTATCATACTAACCATTTTCTGACTCTTTTCAGTAGCTAGGATGAAAGGAATTAAGAAAGATGAATACAAGATTGAATCCGATGTGTTCAATTTGCTCAAGATCAATGCCGATTTGTTCACTTGGGATACACCCCTTGCGACGATTTTTGATGAATTCAGTCAATTAAGTAGCATGGATGATGATTTGTTTACTTATGAAGTGAGAGTTCCCGAGCCTTCTTATTTCGCATGTGTTGAGCAACAATATGATAATTTAAAAAATGGCGATCTTGATTTTATGAACCGCGAGTGTGTTATGATGAAAATGAAAAAAATATATGCTGAAGCTGTGATTCTAATTAATAAGAGATTTGTAAGGCTCATTGACATAACTGTAGAGCAATGGCTAGACCTCAAATTCGGTGATCACAAAAGGTTGATAAAGAAATCAAGGAAGGTGTGGTTGTTACATGGTTAATTCGAAGCTATAAGAAGCAATTTGAAGAGTATATGGAGATAAAAAGGCGATTGGAGGTATATGGACTTTACACCGATGTGGAAAGTGACCTATCTAACCTTGATTTTGCAAAATGGTTAGCCTCCAAATTTAATAACCATATGACAATGGACTGGTACACAAAGAATGCATTATGGTTTTATTGAAAAAGAGGTGATGATGAAGAGGTAATTACATATGATGAGCTTTCTGATCTTGAAGAAGAAAACCTGAGTAAAGAAAATGAAATTGCTAAAATCTTCAGGATAGAAACTAATATATTCCACTTTGAGACACCTCTGTGCAAGGCATTTAAGGAATTTAATTATCTTCTTCAGATTGATAATGGAAAATGGGGTTTGAAAGGAACCTACTGATGATATATTTCATGTATGCAAGCCATTTCGTTTTTAAAAGTGGACATGCTGAATGGCCTACTTGTAACTAGAGAGAAGAGGGATATTGTAATGGAGGAGATTTACCGGGTATGATTCGGGTTAGCAACATGATTTATTTTCAAAATTATGAGTGGTATGAAGCACTTGAAGATGGTGACTTAAAAGAAGAAGCTTTAAAAGAAAAAGCCACCTTGAAAGGATCACGGGGACATGAGAATAGAAAAGAAAATAATTTTTGCTCATGGTTGAAAGAATGTTTTGGTAATTATCATGATCTTGATTTATGAGTTAATGTTGAAACTAGAAGAATATTGGTGGGGAAAGAAAGAAGAAGAAGAATCAAGTGAAGATGCTTAGAGCAATTATCTACCTAATGATGAGTGGGAGCAGTTTGAACGTGCAAATTACATAGAATCGATGTCAACTCTAATTATGATACTTATAACAATGTTTGTCAAATATTTAAGAATCATGCAGGAACGAATGAAGAACGTGTTGATGAACGTGAGCCAAAGGGAGATAATGATGATGATATCAGGGACTTAGATGATTACTTGATTCCAAAAGATGCACCTTACTTTGTCGATGAAGACGAAGAAATATTCAAAGAAAGGAGGAGCAAACTACTTGGGATACCTTACAAGAAACCACCAACATTCAAATCTGAAAAGTTCGAGGTAATAAAGTACTCATTCGGACTAGCGAAAGAATATGTTGCTATCAAAGAGTATGAGTACGATATTTGGGTAAGAACCGAAGAAAATGTGTCTCACGTCTACCAAGATATTTTTCACAAGAAAGATGAAGGGTGGTTCGTGACAAGGACAACGTAGAGCTGAAGGGAGTCTAACTTAAAGACTCTTCAAAAACAAAAGTGCTTGTCGGGAGACAACCCGAAATGTTATTTCAATTTTGTTATCGAGTCTGTCTTCCCAGGATGTGGATACAGCGTATCCAATCCCATGGATACGACGTATTGACTATCCCGGGCGTTATCCTTTTATTTTTTTTAGCACTTTAAAACTTTATCGTCAGACTTGTCAATACGGTGTATTCAGATTTCTGGATACGGCGTATTTGACCTCTGACCCGTATTTGAATTATTTTTCTTACAGGATTCAATACAGCGTTTCCTGAAACATGGATATGGCGTATCGAAGTCCTATACAGTTAGAGATACAATTGCTATGATTTTTCTTTATGTTAAGATAGGAAACATACTAATCGTGAATGAAGAAATTGGTGGTATGTATATTATCTTGAATCTTATGTGTGTGCTAGTCATGCTGGTATCCAGACGTTTTTTCAGCACACATTCTTGCTCATATACACATCATGGAGGATCATACCGAGCAAATCTCAGGGGAGTTATCGTTCTAATTCTTTATATTTCATGTTTTTCATGATAATTTTATAAAACGTGGGAGTTGTATATCTCAAGTGGGGGGAGAAGAATTAGAATGCTACTTGTCCTTATTTTCACAAAAATATGCCTAATTTATGCTAATTTTTTAAAAAAAATAGCATGTTTTTGTGAGATTATTAGTTGTATAACCCGCACACATAACCTTTATTTTCATATTGTGAGGATTAAGCCTATTCTGTTTCTCTCATTTTACTAAAAATTCCACAAATATATGAGTGTTTCGATGACTATAGTAAACTTTAGAACCTGGCTTGGTATACTATTCGAGACCACCATAATGAGTATTATTTTTATAATTGGAGTGACTTGTTTAGATTGGTAAATTTCTATGATTAAACCAAAAAGCCTATTCCATTTTCATACATTATGTGATATTAACTAACTACACTGGTTAGTTAACCCCGTATAAAACCCTTTTGTTACTCTCACTTTTAGAGTAAGATACCTCTAGAAAAACCTTCTGAGCCATTCATTTTGTTTCGTACACCACTATAAATATGTTTTGTTACACCTTTACACCTTAGCCTACCCTGTAGATTAAAGTCCTAATTTGGTTGCTAATTGCTTTAGTGTAAAAGTGTGTATTTCATGTGTTCGTGTGTGTATTTCTTATCTTTTGGTTAGGTCGGGAATTGCACATTGCAATAGAATGTGAAAGTAGTTTGTTTTATTTTTCATATTTTTACTACTTTCACTATTATCTTTATTTCTGAGTCATGAGCGTTATAGAATTATTATCCGGATTTATTATGACCGTGAAGTGGTAAAATTACACCTTTATTCGTTTTGTAGCTGATAAAAGATAAAAAAACAAAAAAATGAAAAAAAGAGAAAAAATGTAAGAGAGAAAAAAAAGGAGAGGATTACGAGATAATCGGTTCATCTAAACTTAACCGATATTATTATTTGATGAAAAAAAATCGATTATTCGTTGGTACGTGTTATAAACCAACGATGTAAAGTATTGTTGTAAGTTGGTCAAAAAATAAACCAACTGTGTATTTTTTGTATTAAGTGGTCGATATCGCCACTATTGTTGAACTATATAATATGGATGATTGGGAGTTGGTAGTTATGGGAACGCCAACTATGTTTGTTTTGAAAAATGATTAAGACATCTTTGAGTCTAATTCGTGTCTACCAAAGTGTTTGTTTTCCGTGTTAAAGCATGAGTTAGTCGGTGATTTGTGTCTTTTTCAAGGTTGTGGTTGGGAAAGTAGCTAGCAACATTATTGTTTATTGTTTGGACTTGATCTATTTGTTTTGTTGTTTTATTTTACACCAATTATAAATGTTTCCCGCGCCATATCCCTACCCTATTTCATTCTTCATCCTAACCTTTTGGTTTACTCGAATGAGGGATTTGAGCAATGACATGTGTCTCATTCATGGATTTGAACGTGTATGTGCCATTTTGTAGCCCTTGTTGGTGTAGTAATGTGGTAAAGATTACTTAATCCTATTCTTTAGCTTATTCGAGTACAGGATTTGAGCAATGACAAGTGTCGCGGTCATGGATTTGGGCGTGCATATTGGTATCGATAGAGATTAAAAAGAATGACCAACCTTTAAGCCTTTTCATATTTACCCAATTTACCTTTTTAGACTTGTTACTCCTTAGCTTTAGTGGTGGAGATGTGTATCCTTGCCAAGCTTATGATAGAGTACTCGTCACGACCGAGCAATTAAGCGAACTACCAAATGTGACCACATAGTGATTTGAGTGTTTTCATTTCCTATTTCGTGAGGTGTTTGGTTGTGCACTAGTAATTGAATAAAACCGCTTTAAGGAAAAATCCTAGTCATTTGGGATACATTTTCATAAGTTCATTCTAAATTCTACTTGAGGACAAGTAGGATTCAAGTGGGGGGATATTTGATGACATCAAATAACGTCTATTTATTAGCATCATTTATCCCGTATTTATTGCTTGTTTTGTATTAATTATTATAAGATTTGATACTTAATTGTTTATTCTTTATTATTTTCAGTTATTATCAAGCAAATAATGAAAGTTAGAGAAAAGAGCGTGTTTTGGAGCATAAACGGAAAATTCCAAGAAAGTCTGCTGAAACTGATCTAGACGTCGTATCATTATAGAAGAATACGTCGTATCCCAAGACTTAGACGAATTCAAGACCATTGCCTGACTTTGAAGAATACGCCGTATCCACATCAGCAGATACGCCGTATATGAAACTTTGGTCAACGTTCAAGAACAAGCTGGTTTTAATTTCAATACGCCGTATTCACTTCATCAATACGGCGTATTCACGCCCTAACTTCACAAAGACATTCATGACGGGAAGACCCAATACGCCGTATCCAGATGCTTTCATATGTCATATTGGGATACGGTAGATGAATATTCTGGAACATATTAATCGTGGAGCCCACGCAAAACACCCCGATACGCCGTATTAGACCACTTCGATACGCCGTATCGACCTGATTTCTGACACTATATATAGAAAACCATACATTTGGTTTTTAATAAGCTTTTAACCACCAAGTACGATTTCCATACGATTTTAGAAGCCAAGAAGGTCCTGCAAGTGCATCAAATTCATAGAAAAACTCTTGTAATCTTTATACTTCGCTATACGCGTTCGGTTAGCGTATCGTTTTCTTTACTTTAATCATTCGTCTATGATATTATGTATGGTTACAATGATTATGGGCTAATACCTGTAGGTATTAGCCATGTTTAATTTCATGTTTGGTTTGTTTATATTGAATGTTTACCTTTTCGTTGCATGTTGATTATGTATATCACTTCATATACGTTTATCGCTTGATTATGTTTTCATCTTTCATTCAACTGGATTCAGGATTATAAATGAAGCACTGTAACTTAATTGCTATTTGGGTGTAGGCTAGAGTTCGAGATCGATACTACATACAGTTTATTTATATAGCTAGAATAATAGGACTACAAATAAAGCCTTGTTTCTTCCTTTCGTTAAGTGAATGGTAGACTAAGAGGTGACTTAGGATTATAAATAACGTTCTGTTTCCTTGGGTAGCGATTTGGACTACAGACTACTAGTATATAAATAACCATTAGGTGATAAGTTGGTAAAGCCTCAATGAGCTAGGTTTCGATATCATCACAAATATTGTCACCTAGATATATTATAATCGACGGTGTGAGCTTTATGCGGGTTTAGGGTTAATTATGACAGGATTAAATGTAATATAAACCTCTAGTTTAGGGAGAAGTACCACCTAGCTTTGGAATGATTTACCACCAACGAAGTAATACAATCATTGCACTCATAACAATTCCTACATTTTATATAATTAAACTGGCTAATACGTTTTCCTTACATAAGTGCTTGACCGCTTCTTTATCGTTTGTTTATCTGCTTGCGTGTGTTATTTGTTTCATTCGTTTAGATTAAGCCAAAATACGTGCCAGTCTCTCAGGCTGAAACAACCCCCTCTTTGTGTTAGTTTAGGTTTCATTAGGATTAATTAGGACTAACCTATTAGAATACTAGTAAATTAAGTATTAACGTTCACTCTTAGTGATCGACACCTTACTTACCAACGAACCTATAATCGATAGGGTACATTGCCTGTTAGTGTTAGTGTTAGTTAATAGGTAAAGTCGAAAAAATATAAATAGTAAAACTTGAGAAAATAAATTACCTATACCCAACTACACGCATCAATCGTGCAAACCGACAAAGTACTCTAATTAGACTACTCATTGTACGAATACACGATATCATCTTTGCTTCCCTACCGAGACAATGATAGACTATAGTATCAATCCTCCAAAACTATAAACTATATGTTCTAAGTTGATGTATATGGTTTAGACTGCAGTAGCCAAAGTTTATGCAATCAATATACGTATATAAAAACTTGTGAATTGGTGCAGTCAATGGGACCTAAACATTGGCGGAGCTACATGAAGACCAAAAAAGGCTGTGGCCCTCCCACCATATGTTATTTAGTGTATTTTTTCATGGTTTTCATTTAATAAATTTTATTCTTTACATTTTGACCCTTCTACTTCTTACAATTTACGTTTCTGGCCCTCGCACAGTTAAGTGTCAAGCCCCGGCATTGGACCTAAATAAAACAAATGGAAACATAGTTCATCCCTACAACTGAAGCAATTGCTTCAAACTGCATGTGACCAACAAGGAGAGTGATGTATAATGAAAGATTTGTTGGATACGATTTTTGAAAGTGCAATCGTACCAATCCGATCCTCTCTCATAATCAATGTCGTTTTTTCTTCCCTTTATGCGGTGGTACTTTCGTAAATATCTACTCCAATAATGTTGGAATCGAGTAAAAGCAGGATTGTAAGTCATTAATAGTTCGTGATCAGTGAATGTTGTAAGTTGGTAACAAATGAGGGAGTAGTTCTGTTTTGAAGAGCCAAAAAAACACTACTATGATCATTTTTACCTTTATACCTTATTTCGTAAATGTTGTACTTTACTTGCGCAAGGGTTTTCTTCTTTATACGAAAGAGGTCAAGATAGTTCTATTGGTTATTCCAGTTTGAAAGGGTCCTATATTCATTTATTTCAGAGCTAAACACAAGCATTCCTCTCATACAATTACTGTATTTTGTAACTTTACATTTTCATTAGTAGTCATCGGTGGGTTAACTAAAATAGCATAGAGAGGGAGGTGTATATAACGAGTATTGTGTGTGATATGTGAAAGTATCTTTGCGTTTGGGGCAAATGACGCAACGCAACTAATGAGGTAATAACCGAGGCGCGTCAATTGCTGGTTGAAAACTATTTCCAAACCCCCTCCTTGGCCTCGGGTCTCCCTTGGCCATCCGGAATTTCTGGAAGAGCTCTCTTTCTAAAGGTAAAGCTCTACAATCACTAGTTTTAAAATTTGATTAATTAGATCGTCGCCACTTCATATATCCTGTAAAGATATCTATATTATCACACAACCATCATCGTATTATCCACACCTCCAGCTTCACGACACATATGACTCAGTTGAACACATTGCGACCAATATGTTTAAGAATAAGTTTTTTGAGTTGATGGAAAAGTTTCTTAAACTGTGCAGAGGTTTAATATGGGTTAAAAGGGAAATGCTTCAGTTTTCAGAGTATACACTTGTAAATGATAGTAAACAATTCACACCCATGCTAAGCTTCCTTTCAGAGTCATGGCAGGCTAACGCGAAACACTATAACAATATATAAACAACTGAATAGCAAACTCATGATGCAAGTTTTTTGAACATGTTATAACTTTGATTCAACGTACCAGCCGGTTAGAGCTGTCTTGAAAGTTGATCATAACCGTCCTTAGAAGGTCTACAAAAAATCTTACATCACCAATTCACCATGATTCTCAAACCCACAAAACATCTATTCTATCGAGAAACAACTAACCATTGACACAAAGTTCGTAAATTTTTTTTGAAATACACAAAAAAAAACCGATACAACATCCATCCTGTTTGAGTGTTATTTCTTTTTACCTTTGCTCTTTTTACTCTTCTGACCCTTGTTTCCCTTCCCTTTCTTGTTGGTACCATCCTGAGTATTATCATAATCGCTTTGATTTTCTACCACCACCGACTCACATGTTTGTTCAGCCTTTGATACCTGACACGTGACAGCACAGTTCAAGAATTTATCTATCTTTCGCTTATAACTTTGCAGCCTATTCACAGCAAGTTCCAAAGTCTTCAACGTAAGTGGATGCTTCACTTCTTCTC
The DNA here is from genome assembly GCA_026074375.1 of Tanacetum coccineum. Lineage (NCBI taxonomy): Eukaryota > Viridiplantae > Streptophyta > Magnoliopsida > Asterales > Asteraceae > Tanacetum > Tanacetum coccineum. Next base: position 17,391 of record BQNB010094815.1, read on the forward strand.
GACTGAAAAAGATCCAAACACGAAAAAGATCTTAATAACGAATTCTAGTTTAGATTGTTTTAAAGAATAGAAAACCACTTTAAATTAGTGCAAGTCTAACCTTGGGTCAAATGCAAAAGAAAGCACCTTCAGACTTTCACGTGCATCATGTACAATTGTTGCATCTTTGGGAGAACAAAGTTTTTGAGCTGCAAGGCCTGTAATTATTATCACTTGATTCATATCAAGTTCAACCTTGCAAGAAAATAGATAAATCATAAGGCATCAACAATAACATAAATCAATCATTACCAACAGAATGATGTATATCATTATTACCTTAATCATAGGTGCAGCAGATAACTTGTTCAGTGCCACTCCCTTCTTCCCATTTATAGCATTAGATATCTTTTCCAACACTTTCCAATTCATTTGCAATTTCACAGTATTCATATTCATGTAAGTATCTGGTAATGTGTTTGAAGACGATACCTCAGGAATTGTCCCAGCGTTATTTGATGACGTGTGTACATTAAGTGTATTAATCCTTGGAAACAATACACTCTCTATCTCTTCTTTCGATTTTCTAAGGTCAACCAATATAGCACAAGGAGCATCAATTTCGGGACTCACGTATTCCGAACTAAGAATCAGGAGAGGATCATCTATGCTTATAAACGCTTCTGCAACCACTTCTGAATCCAAGTTCAGTTTTTCATTTTTCCTTTTCCTTAGAAGATCACACACAAACTTCTTTGGAAGAAAATGAGTGATATTGTCGTAACCTGACAGAAACTCGAGTAGCACTGGAGAATAATCTGGTACTTCCAGACATATTAAGGACAGTATCATAACCAGCTTTAATACAAAAAGTGGATAATAAAAGCCATCAATATTTGATTTTTTAATCCATATTATAGTATTCTCACTAGCGCAGAGAGTATCACGGATTACTTCAACCAAAAAGCTTGGATTTAGAGAAGAAGGTCCAATAGATAAAGTTGAATCAGAGTGAATATGTGTAAATGATTCGACAAAAGAAGACCTTGTTGTGTAAGAATATCCAGAAGAGAAAGACTGCATTGAAAGAAGACGGTCCAATAGATACACGAAAATGTGAGGTGATACACGAAAATGTGTCCTGGATCTAAAGTGACCTTCTAACGCATTTTGAAGTGCTGGAGCAACAGAAACATCTTTGAAGCCGCCATCCCTAAATTTCTCAACAATTGATTTCCATTTAGGGTTCATTTTTAGAATCTTTATGAGATACTCGTAAAGTGCTACGGATACTCTTGAACCTAAACATATCATAATCGTCTTGCCGAGTGTCAGCAAGGTGCTGTCAGTAAGTTGAAGAATAATCTCCTCAAGTAAGTTCACCGAAAGAGCAGTCTCCCTCAGGGAAACCAAGTTCTGAGATACTACAATCCGCCAATCCAATGGAAACACAAGATCAAAATAAGTTAGAGAAATCTCAGTTAGAGGCAAATCCAAGGGAATCTTTTTTAGCTTCATCGTATTAGATTTGTTGACATTTATAGTTACTGGCAATCCTATAGAGAAACTTGGAAAACTCGTAAATGTGAAGGAAGAAGAGACGTTGCTTTGGTGTATGTAACTTCACTTGACTGTAAGACCGAATTAGAATAACTCCTTTTGACCCGAATAGCAAACCTCCATTCGACTTTGACTTGTGGAGGCCTTCAAGGGTTTCAAGTACCTTTATACCCACAGAAAGTAACTCCGACTGCCAATAAGATCGAATAGCAAACACCAACCCCTTGGCGTCAATAGTTACACATTTCCCGTCTTTATGAAGACCCTTTTGACCATAGTTTCTTCTCCATTCAGCATCCTTTTTAATTAATATGTAAACTATGTTACCGTTTACATAACATTCCCTCACCCCAAAATGGATTAAAGTGAAACTAAGATGACGATGGTGCTTATTTGGTTCTACGCCATGGAAATATCCAAGACACTTAAAGATATCAACAACATTCTCCTTCCACATATTCCAGTAAAAAACCAAAGTTCGAACAGAAACTTTGTTCTCAAAGATTTTATCACAGTGCTCAGTTATATCAGTCGGTAGTTCGTCCTCCCACTCATACTTTGTGAAATGCAGATGAAAATGAGCATCCAAGATTTTCCTACTCGACAATATTTCTCCCCAAAAACTACCAATTTTCTGGGAAGCATGCAAATCTTTCTTTAGCTCAGGCAAGCTGTTATGCTGATCAGACATTACTTTAAGCTCATTACAAACAAAATCATAGAAATTTACAGAATCCATTTTTGCAAGCGACTTTACTTTATCACAGATTTCCTCCATCTGATCGAACTGCCTCAACGGCCAGCCTCTGTTTCCATTTCCCCAAGACGCTCTAAAACACACATAACAAAGTAACAAAATTGCTGCCTCCTTAAAAGATCCAGCCTTCTCCAAAAGATTTGCCTCTTTCAGAAGATCACCCCATGACCTCGCCAACTCTGCAGCCTCAATAAAACGACCCGATTCTTCTTCCAACAACAAAAGGTCATCAAGGCAGCCTAATGACCTCAAGAATACACGTTTAGATTCCATAGAACAAAAAGCTCTGACAAATTTCATCATGGATTTAGGATCCTTATGCTCATGGTAATCAAGTGCACAACTTTCTAAGAATTCTTGCTCAATTTGTTGTATTTCTTTACTCTGAAAAGAAGCATGTTCTTTCCAGTAGTTTATACACTGCAACCCTTTTTCAAAAAGTTTACCTTCTTTGCAAACTGACAGACAATTGGAAATCTTATCATCCTTTGCGTAGGCTTCTGCGGCTTCACTATAACACCCTGCTAGAGTAAAACATTCTGCTGCGGCAACAATCTTTCCACATGTCGACACATAGATTTTTCCTGCAAAAACAGTATACTTAGCATACTGACCTAAACCTTTGATTAAAAATGATTGAAGGTTGTAAGCATTCAAATTGAACTTCGGCCGACTATCATACAGTTTGACCATTTGACCTGTTACTGAGGTTAACTTAATGTTGAAATGAAGAAAACAGAAAGCTTTTATCTGATATTGATTATGAACTAAGATTTGACCTCTTACAAAGTACTAAAAGAAAGTCAATACAAGTAAATAATCTTTAACAAAACGAACTGACTAAAATTTCTATTCATACTAAGATAACAAGAGAAACCTTAAGGTGTATAAATGTAGTTGTTGATGGTATATTCATGGGTCAAAATAGTAATCTCGAGTTCAAAGGATACAGATTAAACTAGTGCAAGCAGATATTCCATTAATCACAATAAAAAAGAATTTACCAGCTCTTTCATACTCCCTCAAATCACAATAACATGAAGCAGCAAGTTCAAGTTTCCCAATGGACTCGAACATTCCTGCAGCTTCCCTAACATAACCTTCAAAAGCTTCATGATTAGTTTCTAGCATTTGATAAGCAGATGCTCTCGGACCAGAAGCTTTGGCCAGTTTTTCCCACATTGCGTCTCCTGCCCTCTCAAAGCACATTGTTGCCATAGCAAAATTGCTCCCATAAAAAAACTGAAAACCGTATGATAGTTGTGTCAAATATAACATATTACAGGGAAATTATAGCAATATATTTTTTGAAAATCAACCTTTTTCCCACGTTCTCGCCACTCCTGAGCAGTGCTAGCAACCTGCATAGCCTGAGCCACTGAATCATCCAGTTTTCTAACCTGAACGAGTCCCCTCTTTTTCCAGTAGTCAAACATTGGTTTAGAGAGCTTCTCGTTGTTCTCACATATCCATAGCCTTTGCCTCGTTCGAGTTACGGCTACATACAATTGCTTCAGTTCAGAACACAAAAGACAATGTCTTGCCTCATTAAATGCCGGGAAAGATTGAGGAAGCTTGTCTTCAAGCCAATCATATTTCTTCATGTATCCATATATAACTCTCCACTGGTCTTCCAAAGGGGATGTCCCAAAAAAGTTGTAGAGTAATACATCCTAAAAAGGAGTTTAGCAATAATCATTATGTGACAAAAAGTTATTACAAAAAATTGATTTAAGGCTCGATCTTACCTGAAACTCAAGACCTTTACACTCCACTATAGTGAGAACAAGTGCATTTTTTCCAACAGATTCACAAACTTCAGTTTTCGTACGATCATCACGTACCAATATCACCTGTTCTGCCCCAAAGCCTACAATATCTTCACCACTTTTACTGCCACCAAAAATAGCTACAATTGCGTTTTCATCGTGACCAGACTCAAGTAAAACAGGAGGTTCACCAGATATAAGACTAATTTCAGGCTCTAACTTGTCGATTGATTGGATATAGTAATGGTACATGATGTCAATGACACTCTGAGCTAAATCAAGCACGCCGGCATGTGTTCTGAAATTCTGTTTTAATTGTTTTATCTCAGACATGAGACCTTTTTCTTGCCTTTCAGATGTTCTTGTGCTTAGGAACTCTTTATAAAAAAGAGATCGTATATCTTGAAACCTAAAATCGATCCCTTTTGCAATCGTCTGTGCAGTATCACCCGCAAACATAAAGCCTTCATCAACATTTTGGCATATATATTTGAAAAGAGAAATCTGTCTCATACTAAGATCTTGCACTTCATCAATGTACACAAAATCCATTTGGTCACCTTTATAATTCCCATTTTTAAGCCTACGATGAATGTCATTTACAAAATCTCCCAAATCGAATTCCTCACGTTCGCTTTTCATCTTTTCATACGCTTGAAAGAGGTTGTAAACAATCTCCCTTTTCTCTTTAGTTAATGTGGAAGAACGGCTTTTCGCCAGTAAACAGTAACCCTCATAGCTCATTTTTCCGTCACTGCATTCCCCTGCTAGCAGACCTCCTTTTATATGAGAAATAATTTCGGTAAACACTCTAGAGCTATCAAGCTTCTTTGTTAGATTTGTGTTGAAGTGGGGCCAGTAACATGAACAAAATATGTCAAACGTAACCTCCTTTAATCTTATGAAAGTTTGCATTGCAACAGATCTTGAACTTATATAGTTACCATGAGAATCTTCACTCGCCTTACGAAATCTTTCAAAGAACGAACTTTCCAATGTACCATCCAACATCATCAAAAACTTTTGAAATGTTATAACGAGAGGGTAATTTTTCACCGGGATGTTAATAAACGTGTCTGCGATATCATCGAATTCTGATGGAATAACATCCGTATCATCAAGATTGACCGCTGCTGATGAACTACTGTCAAATATATATATTCTTGAAATCAGAACAAGGCCATATATATAGATGGAAAAGAGAGAAAAGGGATGAGTACTTGCGCACCTTGTGAGGTGGGAAACATGTTTTACGGCATAACATAATCTTGGGCTGACTGATACAAAAAGTTGGCGAAGAACACTCGGTTTACTATTTCCAGGATTATCAACAACATCATCACAAAATCGGCTGCTTTCTGCTTCAAAAATCCCATCAGAAGCAATTTGAAATTGGTGTTCGTGTTGGAACAACTTCATCGTCAGAATAGTGGTTTTCCCGGTTCCTGATC